>SDVV010023577.1:0-12735 GCA_016164225.1 Gammarus roeselii
ACGTCATTCCGGTGTCCATGTCGGCACCGAACTTCAGGGATGTTATCGATTGGATAAGTCCCGTCGACCTTTTGCATCGAGTCGCCAGGGCTGCAATGTGGGCTCGCCACGTGAGTTTAGGATCCCACACAAGACCCAGGAATTTGATCGCTTCTTCGTATACTAGAGGTGTGTTGTGCAGCGTTAGGGCTGGTTTTAGGTGTAAACCGGGCACAAGGGTAAAGTGCATGCTTTTAGTTTTAGAGGGCGAGAATCTGAATCCGTTTAGGGAAGCCCAGTTCCCGACTAGGTTCAGGCACTTCTGGAGTTCATGTTGAATTGTTATGAGACTGGGGTGTCTGAAGCTTATCTGTAGGTCGTCCACGTATAGTGATGAGAGCAGTCTTCCGTCTCGGGGAAGAATGTTGGCTAACTGATCGCTTTTGAGGATAAAAAGAATGACACTGAGGACGCTTCCCTGGGGGACGCCCATTTCTTGTGGATATGAAAGAGACTGAGTGTCGCCAACCTTGACCTTGAAGGTGCGATTTTGTAAAATTTGGTGGATGAAAAGTGGTAGCCGACCTCTAAAAACGTTCACGGTGGAGATCCTTCATGATCCCGTATTTCCACGCAGTGTCGTATGCTTTTTCAAACGTCGAAAAATATGGAAACCACATGTTCTCTTCGAACAAAGGCCTGACTAGTGTCTGATTCTAATCGTATGAGGTGGTGCGTTGTGGAGTGGCGCTTACGGCCACCGCACTGGATGTTGTTAAGGCCTGCATGCATTTCAATGTAGTCTACTAGGCGTGAGTTTATCATTCTCTCCATAGTCTTACATGGGACGCTTGTTAGGGCAATGGGACGATAGTTATATGAGTCGCTGTGACATTTTCCGGGTTTGGGTATCGGGATAATTACGGATTCCCGTCATTGGTTGGGAAAAAATGAATTTGAAAACAACGTATTGAACACATTTAGTAGGTGCTGGAGAGCGTTGTCAGGAAGGTGTTTGATCATGTTGATGTGCACTCGGTCCAGCCCGAGTGAGGTTTTACAAGTGTGGTCAATTGCATATTGTAGTTCATGGATGGAGAAAGGTTTGTTGTAGTATTCTTCCTTTGCGTAAGTGAAGTTGATATGCTCACTTTCTCTTAGGATCTTTTCCCGTTGGAAAGAAGCCGTATAATTTGTTGATTGTGATATTTGGATGAAAGTCTGAGCTAGTTTGTCCGCGATGTCAGCGTATGAAGAATAGACAGTGTCTCCACCCGACAGTATGTGGATAGGTCGCTCGGGGCGACCTTGGATACGTCTGATTTTTCCCTACACTTGGGAAAGAGGGGTGTTTCGATTGATGGTGTTGACTAGTTGGGTCCAGCTTTCTCGCTCCTTCTCCATGCTAAGTTTGCGGAACACGGCAGTTTCCCTTTTCCAGGTTACTCGGTTCCTGGGGGAACGTGCGCGGCGGAAGGCCCCGATCATCCTGTCACGCTGATCCTTTACTTCTTGTACCTCCGGGCACCACCAAGGTTTTGGGAAAAAGGTTGAGGGTAAATATTGGGGAATGCATGCGGCAGCTGCACTTTGGAATTTCTCGTATAGACGCATGATAAGGTCGTGCTCTGTAATGTCTTCGGGAAGGCCCTCCACATCATCCCATGCGACATTTGTCGAGTATTCTTCCCCGCTGTCTTTCGGGTAGCTGAATCGAAGTTCTTGTGCGTCAGGATTGTTTGGTCGGTTAGTAAGGAGCGATAATATCACTGGGTTGTGATCACTGTCATGTGTTGAAGGCAGGACTCCCCAAACGAGTTTTATAGCTAAAGTAGGAGAACAGATTTATAAATCGATGGCGGTTTCACTTTCGAGGGTGATCCGTGTGGGTTGGCCGTCGTTTAGGAGGACCAGGTTGTGAGTGTCTATGGTGTTGGCCATTATCACTCCTCTGGGGTCTGTTCTCCCGCATCCCCACACTTCGTGGTAGCTGTTGAAGTCTCTAAGGTGGAGTACGAGATGATGCAGTTGGTAAACAGATCGGTCATTAGTGCCTGTGTGAGGTCGTGGTTTCGTGACGAGTAGATAGATACGACTGTAATAGGTCTTGAGATACATATCTTCACTGCGACAGCTTGGAGTTCTGTTCTCAGAGGGAGGAGGTGATGAGGTATGCTTTGATGGATCATACGTTCCACTCCGCCGTGTGCAGCAACATTATTGTGACCTCCCTCCGCGACGGCGCATGGCAAATTGAGAGATTGTGAAGGTGGCTGTGTCACGGAGTTTGATATCCTGAAGGCCTACCACCAAAGGTTTATGGGTAGAGATTAGCGATAATAATTCATCTCTCTTGCTTCTAAGTCCCTGGCAATTCCACTGAAGTATTGTGTTGTTGTTCATTTCGAATTTGTTTCACGCATAGATTTTGATGGTCTGGAGCGGTCGCGTGGTTTGTAGGAACTTTCGTGGTGTTTTTGTCTATGAAGCGCAGGTGTCCTAGATCGGAAGCGTTCGCAAGAGCGTCCGCTTTCTGTAGAACATGATCTCTTAGACTCACTGCGTTCTCGGCTGTGAGTGCTCTTGTAGGAGGAGGAGGACGAGAAAGTACGATCTTTGGGTTTGTTTCTTGAGCAAGCGCATTTCTCTTCCATGGATGTCTTTTTAAACATTATGATGGGCTGAGTAGTAGTCGTTGCGATATTTGAGTCGAGTGCGATGCATGGTAGATCAATGGTTTGGGGTATCAGTTCTTCGTTGAAGATTTTCAACGCGTCGTCGCGCAGGCGATGGTCGTTCTCACTTGTGAGATGTTCTGGTGTTGGGCATGTTAGCCGAAGGTTGAATACCTCACTTTGGTTTTCGCTGGGTGCGGTTGCAGTTAAGACGGTCAGAAATCGTTCAACGCTCTGATCGAGGCGAGCTGTGGTTTGTGAGGTACTGCTAATCTTTTTGCTTCATGGCGAGAGGGTGTCGCGTATCCCGCGGTCGTCGTCGGAATCTTCGTCTCTTGGCCTTTTGATTTTCGGGTTATTAGACCTCCCCTCGTAGTCGACCGAGACAGCATCTATCGCAGTGCTTTCCTGGGCACTGGTAAATTCATTGCTTGGGGCGCCCGCCTCCATTACGAGGGCGGTCACTGGGCTGGTTGTGGTATTGTTAGTACTGGACAGGGGTGTTGGGATCATGGTAATAGTTTGTGTTAACTATACGCGAGTATTGTTGGATGGGGTAGACTTAGTTGTGGATTCAACTGCTTTGGCGTAATTTAAATTACGGCAGTTTGGGCTTTCGTCGTAAAATATTTGGATGGCTTGTTTTCGTGTGACTCTGCGGTCATTTTGTATGATTGACATTGCTTTTTGGTCCATCTGCTTTGGGCGGTCAAGGTCGCCTGCAACATGGAGGCATGAGCAGTGGTAGCATTTATGTTGGCGGGCTGTGCAGTCCTTTCGGTCATGCTCGCCGGCGCACCTCTTACAGCGTTGGGTTATGTATGGCTGGCAGTATTTGATGACGTGGCCGTATTCGAGGCATTTTTTGCACATTGCAGGCCATGTCACCACTAGGTAAGTTTTAGTTTTTCCCTGTTCGCCCGGGATTGCTTGAATTCCGGTGTGTCACGTCCTGTGAAAGTGATTTGGTGATGTTACGTGGTTTGATTCATTCTGCTAGGGAAACGTTGGTGATTCCATAATCCTTTGCTAAACCTGCTGCAAAAGCCCTTAAGTCAGTTTTAGGAGTGTAGTTGGAAGTGTATATAATTCGTCTTGTAGCATTGACGAACGGATTTATTTCGACAGTAATTTTGTGTTTGTCCATTTTGTTAATCCTTTCTATTGCGTTACTGTCATCGATATTTACGACGTGGGCCAGATACTTCTTTCCCTGTCGGTTTATGTTTATTCGTCTGCCTGCCCGTTGTTTGGAGAGCGAGTGCATCATGGTGAATGGGTTCATTGAGGGGGCAACTTTGTTTGCACCACTATCTACAAGCGTTATGAGGAAGTGGGTTGGGAATGATGCTGATCTTCTCTCCTGGGTGGGAGGGTGAGCTTGGAGCCAGTTCTTCTCGTAGTTTATATGGGCAAATATCCGGTCTGTCATTGACATCAAATGTCATTTTCAAGTGTTCGGGGAATTTACAGCAGTTGTTGAATAGGTTGAGGTCATCAAATCGAGTGGGTTGTCTCCTCTCGACGTTTTTTGGTGTTCGGGCGTTACGAGTTTCGACTGGGAGGAGAGCGATGTTATCAGAGGTCAGATATGGAAGCACACAAACAGGGTGCGGGTTCCCTGGCTTCTATACTCTCCATCAGCTCATCCAGTCAGGTATCCATAGTTGCACAAATGTTCTCGAGTCTAGTGAGGCGTTCACAGACTTCACTGGAGGGCGCCGAGCAGTCCTCAGTCTCTAGCTCGGGAAGGCCCATTATTTTGCTCATCTTGCCTACGGTATTCTGCATTCCGATTATATTCGCGTCCAGCTTCGAGAAGCGTTCATTTGTGTCGTCGACTACGACCTGAGTCAGGTCTCCTGTCGATGAGGAACTTCTGAGTGGTTCGTTATTCTTTCTCGCAGACTTGTTTGAGTGCGACGCTCTGGAGGGGCCGTCAGCCCCTCTCCGATAGGGCATGGTCATGCCCATTGTTTGATCCTCGGCTTCTACCCGGGGTTCTGGGTAATGAAAGTGGGGCCTCCTTTACATTTATTTCTATTGTATATATGTATATATACACTAACTTAATCCCTAAATATACTTTTGAAATTGATCTTAAATCTAATTTTTTTTGTGAAGTTTTTTTTGTTCATAAGCTTTTTTTGAAACAATTTTTTGTTGCTTTTTTTCAATTTCAATTGATTTCGATTTTAATGTCACAAACCCCGGTGTCAGTGGGGGGCTCACCCCTTTGTGCACCAAGTAGAGAGGGGTTTAGCTACAAACTGTAAGGGAGGGACGGTGGAGGGATCTTTTGAATCAAAATATATTTACACAAAGGGACAAATAAAATTTGGTGGTTGACGAAGACACCGCGGGAAGGCGGGTGAGCCTGAGATACCCCCAGGGGGTATTCCTCTGAGGTGCCTTATTGCTCTAGCTCTAGAGATGATGGTCGATATCTCCAATTAAGTTGGAAACTTTAACCTTTAGGAGACTATATTCGGTCTCGGAGCGATATTTGGCTTAGAGCGGTGACCGGCTCTTATTTTGATACAATCAAAAAAAAGCTTATATACCCTGGAAACTTGCAAACTTTGGAGCTTAGACGCAAAGAACAGTATGTGATGGTGTTTTTGAACTCACTTGTCACTCATTGGTTACGATACTGCCTCTGCTCAAAGCTGGTATTGCAGCGAAAGTTAATCTCGAAGAAGAGGGAGCGAAAGTTCATTAGCTAGTACGTAATAGGATTCAACGAGGGTGGAACGGGAGCGCCGGATGGGATGCGCATAGTGTAATTTGCGATGATTGAAAGGGGTTCGAGAGTCTATGCTGTACAACATTATGATGGTGTCCAGATCGGCACCGAATTCAAAGGGATTACCTAGAGGACAATTCCAAATTTGATGGAGTCCTCGTATTCTAGAAGTGTGTTGTACGAAATGATCTGCCGTGATGTGGCACATGCGGCCGCCGCACAGGACGTCGACAAGGCGTGACTGCATCATTCGTTCCATATGTAGTTCAGAAAAAGATAATCGCATATTCTACAACTTTTCGTTAGTGGGATCAAAGTCAATGTTTTAATTTTCTCTCTGTTTTTTCTAGTTGGAGAACAGTTGTGTAATTAGTGGATTGGATGTCTGGCTGAAACTCTGTTAAAGTTAGTCAGCTATTTCCGCATACGAGTAAACGAGTAAATGGTACCTGCTTCAGAAAGAATGTGGATAGGTCATCCGGGTCGTCCTTGGATAAGTGATTTTTTTCCGAATTTGATTAAGGGGGAGAGGGGGTGTAATCCAGTTGGTAGTGTCGACTAATTAGGTCAAGATTTCTTGCTTCGTCTCCAAGTAACATGCACAGAATTTGCTGCAAGGCCGAATCCACCAAGAGGGGTGTCAGCAAGGCATACCTCACTTTTATCGTGCACTCGCACACATACCAAATCTTAGCCTTTCAGAGTTAAAGGGTCCGGCTACGGCCCAACAACAAGCACTGCGGGTCAGGAGTGGGGTCCGAGGTCAGTGTCGGCTGCAGGACCCGACAGCGTTTACCGATTTATCCCTATTCAAGCACTACATACACGATATGATGAATTTTAGGAAATATTTTTTTACAATTACAACAATGCTTTTATACATCCCAGACTAGCTAGTAACCATTCGCCGACACATGTACAGGAAATAAAAAAGGATACATGCAATTTTTTCTTTTAAATATGGATTTTTTTCGTTTATATAGCGGGTTGTAGCGTAGCTGACACCTGATAGCCTTTTTTAACCCACGGCGTTTATGAGCTAGCCTTTAACCATTGAAGAGACTGGCCAGAATGACTCACCCGGTGTCAGGTAGGCTCGAACGTTCGACCTCCACCTCCCAATGGACGTCTAGTGTGAGGAGAGCCCGACACGCTATCCACTCGGCCACCGAGCTTTCATAGCTCATGACATATTAAGTCTGACCTAGAGAAATGACTGTTCAATCTAACGTCTTGTCAAATCCCTACGTCGCTAGCCATCAAATACGAGCTTACGACTAGCGCACACTCACCGACAACGGTATCATTATTCGGATTCTGCATTATCGTGTACTGGCTGTAGCCGCCAGCATGTGGCGAGCCGTACGCAGCAGCAGTCCTGTCAGCCGTTCCGTGTACCGAGTGCTCCACACCTCCCACGTCCACCACCACAACATTGCCACCGTGCGCCCCCGTCTCCACGTGGGCGTCGTGATGCTGGGTATCGTCGTAACCGACGATCTCTTCCATTACGTACTCCTGAGGCAGCTCTCCAGGGAAGTTGTAGCCTCTCCACCCCTTGTGAGGGCTCCTCTGCTTTTCGTGGGCTGGGTTACACGCCCTCCCTCCAGGGAATTTGATCTTGTCAGGCATCGTAATGGGGTTGGACCGGAAGACCTTTTCATAGGGGGTCTTGCCCGTCCTCACGTCCAGGACTGTCGAGTTCAGCATGACTGGTAGAGAGGGGTACGAGAAGAACGCAAGTTAGGAATTGAAAGAAAATAACTACAGTAGCAGGTATGTAGATTAAATTAGATTAAAGTGATCCATCCAATAGCCGCATGTAATAAAATTGTGAGTACTCAATTCAAGAACCGAATATTGAAAAAAAAAAACGATCTATCCAATAGCCTTATGCAATAAGATTAGATTGATCCAATTGCCGTATGTAGAGATACAGGCGCTAGGCCGCAAGCCCCAGAAAGCGTGAGTGGCCGACGGCACACTTTTTTCATAGTCTCACTCAAACAATCTTAGTCCTTTGTGCTAAAGAACTCGGCTGGGAGATTACGCAACACATACTCTGGGTCAGGGGCGCGGTCCGAGGTCAGTTTCAGTACAGGGCCAAACAGTGGAATTGGTTTCCTCCGAGCCTCCCTTGCACACCATAGATTTGTTCTCAACGAGACGGCAAGGGTGGAAAGCACAGTAGAGCAGCACCACCACACATATGTCTCTCCTTCATAACGCCTGCTTTACGCCATCCTTCCTTCTAAACTTCAGAATACCTAAAGGCCTACGTACAATCACCTCCGCCTTCATCACCTTTTTCACCATCTTCTAACTTCCATCCGTTCTTAGGCCCGAACTACCTCAGAACACGCGCATTGACATTCCTCTAACTTCTTAACCATTCCTGTTCTTACTCAAACAACGTCGTTATTGATCCTGTCTCAGCGTCAGTCCAGCCATGCCCGCCCCTATGTCTCAGCTCCGTAGAGCACAGTTGGGACAACTACCTCCTCATACAACCTTGTCTTTGCTTCCATTCCCAACGACTTATAGCTGATTACACACTTCAGTGCACCTAGCGCTCTATATCCTTCCTTCACTGGCGACTTAATCTTCGTTTCCGCTAGTTCTGTCTTTTCCACACGAGAGCCCAGGTAGCTACTTAAAACACTGAATTTCCTATAATAACTCTTCATTAAGATGGACATATTTTGACACATCGACATTCCTCGAACATCTAGTTACTTTATTTTTATCAATGGTAACTCGCAGCTTCCTCCTCTCATACACTCTACTAAACTCCGACACTAGCCTACACAACTTCTCCTCGGAATCTGCCACAAGTGCTGTATCATCCGCAAATAACAACCAACTCCATCCATTTGCTTCCAACAGCTCTCGCGTTCACCTCCCAGACTACTCCATCCATACAGAGATTGCACAGCAAGGAAGGCATAACGCAGCTTTGTTTGTCTTTCTTTCATTGTGAATCAAACACTCACCTCGTTCCTCACTCTGACATGCTCTCTTCCAACATGAAAACTGTGAACCAATAGCCGTTTAATAAGATTAGTGAGATTCAATAGCATTGTTCCGCTGTATTAGGGTAAATGAGAGTTGAGTGTATAAAGCAACTGAAGAGGTATTAGTAAAGTGTGTGTGGAGGGTAAGTTGTACGGGAGTGCTTAACGAGAGGATTCGAGCAAGAATGGATGGTGCGATTGGCGATCGCCAATCGCACCATCCGTTCTTGCTCGAATCCTCTCGTTAAGCACTGTAAGATTGGTGTTGGGTAGTAGTTTGATTTTGTTTTCCACCTGAGTCCCAACGCGAAGTTTATGCAGGGCAATTGAAAATTGGCAAAGTAGGTGCAGCGTAGATTACGAGTAGGTTCAACGTAGATTCAGAGTAGGTTTACGGTAGTTACAGAGTAGGTTTACCGCAGTTACAGAGTAGGTTCACAGCTGTTACAGAGTAGGTTTACAGCTGTTACAGAGTAAGTGTACCGCATTTACAGAGTAGATTTGCCATAACACAAAGTAGGTTCAACGTCGACACAGAGTAGGTTCAACGTAGATACCAAATAGGTAGTAGTAGATACCAAATAGGTAGTAGTAGATACCGAATAGGTTTACCGTAGATACCGAATAGGTTTACCGTAGATACCGAATAGGTTTGACGTAAATTCTGAGTAGGTTTAACGTAGATTCAGAGTAGGTTTAACATAGATTCAGAGTAGGTTCAACTTAGATTCAGAGTAGGTTTACCATAGATTCATAGTAGGTTTAACATAGATTCAGAGTAGGTTTAACATAGATTCAGAGTAGGTTTAACATAAATTCAGAGTAGGTTTAACATAGATTCAGAGTAGGTTTAACATAGATTCAGAGTAGGTTTACCCTAGATTCATAGTAGGTTCAACGTAGATTCAAAGTAGGTTTAACATAGATACAGAGTAGGTTTAACGTAGATTTGGGAGGAGGGAGCAAAGGTTCCAGAATTCAGAGGGGCCTCAAGTGAGCCTTACAGTTTCTCAAGAGGGTCCAGAAGAGTCTCAAGGTTGTCCCAAAGGGCCCCAGAAGGGTCCAAGTGGGTGCCCCCAAATCCTCTCCTCCTGGTCTTTCAAGTCCCCCAGGTTCCCGAAACCCCGAGTCTCACGAGCCCATGAGTACCCCCCTTTCCTGGGTCACCCTGTCTCAACAGTAGCATATATCTCACCGAAACGCGGATGTGAAGGAATTAGATAGAAATAAATAGAGTTACTTTTCATTCTAGAGAGTTTGCGCCCCATATTTTCACGGACGGCCGGAGTCAGGCAGGCGGCTAACGGGTGACTCATTCTGACGGATGGACGGACAGCACTCGGATAAACATTGGCAAGGTTTATGTTTTGAACATTCTCCATTTTATTGTATTTTGAATTTTTTTGTATTTATATACGTTTTTTCTTCTTTAGATGGTTGGTTTGGGGTATAATCAGTCACCAACTGTTGCTCGTTACATACATTTATTCGGTTCTGGTAGGGATAGTGTTATAAAAAGTTTCTGGAGGGGTGCGGTAGAGGACCCCCTAAGCAAAAAGTTGGATGTGCTCCTGGAAAATTAGGTGAGATTGCTCTTACCTGTTTTTTCTCTTCTCAGTCATTCCCGTGGCATGATTGCTATGTTTGAGTGTATGTAACGTTATATATATATATTTATGTCTGGATTACAATTCTTTATATTTTTCTGTACATATATGTTTGTACTCTTAATTAATTGAGGATATAATTGACTAATTTTTAGCGGTGGGATGCTTGGTACCAGCTTGATATTGAATTTAGTCTGTGGTTTGTGTTTTCCATCTATTTATTTCATATGTATATAATATATATAGGTAGTTGGCGAGTTGATGTGTTTGGATTTTGGGTTAATGCAACAGCTTCGTGCCAGAATCGATCTACCCCATGATGCATTATCCAGGTTTGAACCAGATATATCGGTGTTCCAACAGTGAGAATACCTAAACGATATGGATTTATTTCTAAGTTATTATATTGTGTTATGTTTACATAGTAAAGATCGTTTGATATAGCTATGTTGAATTTTATATCGTTTATGGAATTTTGAATAGTTATCTCATACAGTTATAGGAATTTTCAAGATATTTTAGGTTTGCATCTTCCATATAGCATACTATTTCAGGCATATTTGGTCCATTGTTGCATCATTTTGGTATTTTATATGTATAAATGACATTCTGTTACGATTAAGCCGTGGTTACTTCAGTTAAAGAAATGTTAATTTAACCCTGTTTTGGACTGAGTTGGAGAGTAATTTCTATCAGATTTTGTATGTATATACTATAACGTGTTCGTATAGAAGTATTCCACACCATTTACTATAGGTTTCAGCGTTTGTTGCTCGGGTGTCCTGGTAACTTATTCACGTCAGTTGTTTGGTTGGTTACATGTTTTTTTTTCTCATTGGTCACAGTTTTTAATGTATGTTTTGGGTATGGTAGCGAATTAATTTTCTTGCTTTGTTATAACTCGAGAGTTTTAGTATGGGTCTTTCAGTTTTGTATGTTCTCTGTACAGTTTACATCTTTGATGCAAGGTATTGGGTATTTTATACATTATCGGAATATTAGGATATATTACGTTTGTATCTGCAATGGACAATATAATTTCAGGTATGATTTAGTTACAAGTTGTATATTTTTTGTGTTTATATGTTTTCTTACATCCTGGCAATGTTTGACGTGGGTAATATAGATATAGAAGAGTTCATTTGTTACAAACTCGGTCTTGTTGTTACTGTATTGTATGTTTATTGTAGAACCATACTTCAATGTTTAGGAGGAGTTAGAGAGTACCATAGGCAAAAGTTCGTTGCGTTTACGTTCATTTCTGATTTACTATGCTGGATACCATTGTGTATTACATTTTTAATTTAGCTAAATTATAGCAGAGTAGAGAATCTGATTTGGCTATTTTTTAGTTGTTGTTATTGTTGTTGTATGATTTTTCTACAATTATCATAAGAATGTATGCTTAAGAGGTGTAAGTCCGTACTGCATTTGTGGATTTTTTTTCGTTGAACCCTAGCAAGTGTATAGTGTAACGTTCTAGACGACAATTTACTGGATGGAGGGGTCCTGGTGTAGAGGTGGTTTCACTCTTTGGATTTCATTTGGAGTTAGTCCAAGTTCAACGTGATTTTGGAAGTTCTTGTGGATGTCGATCTCAACTTCCGTGTGTGTGTTTGAGAGGTTATCTGACAAGCTGCTAATCGTTATAGTAATTTACTTGGGACGTCAGTGAACAGATCCCCAGATTAACATGGCCACACTCTTTGAGACTCGTGTCAGCCCCATTCTTGTCCACTGTACCTGTGTATAGATTTGTGGTTATGTCCAGGATGTGACTTTGCTCGACGTTGTTCAGAGATGACGGACTAGACATATGAATGTACCTGAGGTACTGTACCGTGACTGGGTGTTACCTCTAAATTTGTCATATATCAGTGGTAGTTTGATAAGCAGTGACCTAGTTAATCATTGTAGAGTTCGTTGTTATGACACAGTGGGCTTTGATTTTCTCCTGCTAGAGGCATAGCATCAGTTAGGTCTAGGAATTTGTTATGGATTTGAACAGGCATCGTAGTAAAAATACCATTATTCTCATGAACTCAGTGTTAAAAGTCAGATATTTTTGGTATGGCTGTTATGTTAGTATGTTATTTCACGAACCAGATCACCTTAGGAGTTAAAGTGCATGATCATTTCTATTTTTATGAGATCGGTAGAGTACATCGGCAACGTGTATTGATTGCCCATACACCTCTCCATATTGGTGTAGATGATATCCTCTGGGGTATAGCAGGATTTTACCTCGCAACATTGGATTTGGGTGCAGTTCCATGTCGTCTTGGAGAACTAATCTACCAAATTTGTGTAGAGTGTTAGAGTTGAAATTCTTCAATCATTCAATGTACATCTCAATTATGTTATTCACTCGCATGTCTGTACTAGATGCTTATTCCCGCATGTCTTACTTATATAAATGTTTGTGATACGTTTGCAGTCGTACACTTAGAAGTTATTAATTAATTCAGGCTTTGTTATGAGATTGCGTGACAGTTCAGAATATCTGTCTTATCAGAGCGTTCACAATATCCACTATAGCAATTTTCACTATAGGTTTGTAATGAAGAGGGGCAATAGACCTAACCCATCCAAACCAAGGATTTTTTATCCCATTTTTCATACTTATGTTATGTATTTCTTCATTGATTGAAGCTGTATCCACTCGAATCAGTAGTTTTTACCAATTTTCAACAATTTATGTGTATATATATATA
>SDVV010023578.1:0-12735 GCA_016164225.1 Gammarus roeselii
TTCTACCTATTTTATATTTACTATGTATGAATTTATTGTTTCAAAGAAGAACATGCCATCTGTGTATGAATAAACGTTTTTATTTTATTATTATTTATATGACCTCATTATCATTTAATTCATGCAGTAGTACTTTGTCCCAGACGTCTATTGATTTGATTTGATTTGATCCTCAGTTCCACCAAAGCCTCAAAGCGAATCATAATAGGCTCCCCCGTAGAGCTCGATGATCATGTATTCCAGTAGGCTCGCACGAGAAAAAAAAACGCTTTTAATGTTGGAAAAATAAAAACAAATTAACGATGTCAGACGCATGCTGGTGCGCATAAGAAAAACGCTCTGACGAAACGGATCTCCGCTTCCAAACATTTAGAACTTCAAGAGAAATATCTACGCATGCTAGTGCGTATAGGGAGCATCGTCAAGACGAGTACAAGTTTTACAGCTACACATACAAAGTCAGCTCCGACAGCAACGCAACACGACCTAGACCGCCACGCGGTCAAGGTCGACCACAGTATACTTCATTTATCCAGGTAAGACTCCGGCGGAACGAATACTCGCCTCCAACCATTTAGAACTTCATGAGTAATATGTACGCACGCTAGTGCGCACAGGTATCATCGTTGGGATTGGTACAAGGCTCACGGCAACACGGACAAAGTCAGCTCCGGCAGCAACGCAACACAATGTTTACAGCTAAGCGGTCTAGTTTAGTAGATGTACAATTTAATTATTTAGGTAAGATAAAGACTCAGACGAAACGAATCCCCACCTCCAACCAATCCGAACTCCAAGAGTAATATGCACGCACGCCAGTGCGCTCAGATAGGATCGTCGAAAATGGTACAAGGACCATGGCTTCACGGATTAGATCAACTCCAACCCCAACTCGTCACAAGGTTTATAGCTACGCAGTCCAGTTCAACCCGTGAAACTACATATGGTCCGTGCACGCGCAAGCAACCACAGACTGAAGAAAAAACACCTATTCACAAAATCACAAACAGGAACTCCGGCACAAATTCGCCAGCATTGTTATACATGACAAAATTGTGGATCGTGAAGAAGAAAGTAAGAGCAGGTTCATCACGGGCAGAAAAACTGCTCGGATTATTGATTTTGCACTCACTGTTTAAAGGGATAGGGTGGGGAGGGCAGAGGTCCTTTGGGTCTCAATAGAGCCCGATGAATCCCAAAGGGTCCCCCAAGTCCGCAGGGTCTTCCCGAGCTCCCCGGTTCCCTAGAGACCCCTCGTCCCAGCTCATATCGGTTTGTCTCGAATCATTTCGGCCAGTCTCGACCAACTCGACTCACCTCAACATGTTTCGACTGATCTCGACGCACCTCGACCAGCCTCGACGCGACCCTCGCTCTCTGTGCCAGCAATTCGCAGACTGTAATGGTTAATTGCTCTACTCAAGCATTCCACGTTTATACCTTTTTCTGTGTATGGGTTTTACAGCGTGGGGAGGGGGAAGCAGGGGTTCCAGGGTTCAGAAAGGCCTAAAGCGGGTCCCAAAGTTTCTCAAAGGGGTTCGAAAGGGTCTCAAGGGTGTCCCAAAGGGCCTCGGAAGGGTCCAAGTGGGTCCCCCCAAATCCTCCTGGTCTTCCAAGTCCCCCGGGTTCCCAAAACCCCCAGGTCCCTCAAGTCCCGCGGGTCCCGCGAGTACCTCCCATTCCCAGGTCACCTAGTCTCAACCAGCCTCGGTTCGTCTCGACTCATCGCCTCGTCAGTCGACTCGTCCGCACTCGCCTCAGCCTGTCTCGTTTCGCCCCCTCCACGCACAGTGCCATTCAAGACTTTCTCTCTCTATTTATCAACAGCAACATTAATTCACCTATTAGCCATCGAAAACGCCTAGCTGTGCTCGGACATTTATTAAGCGCCCGGGAGAGGGCAAATTCTTACACCGTAGGTTGGACTAGACTAACTAACACACCGCATAGTCCACTAATCCAAAATTGATCACCATGAGAAACGGGTACAGATAGATAATAGAGCCCACGAAATGAGGAATACTAAACTACTAAAATAAAATGTTAATGATATATGAAATGAAAAATCTAAAAAATGAGTTATTTTAGGGTTGTTTACATGTATACAATCAGTTTAATTTGCTTCAGGTACATATGTTGAGTTCTTGTTAAACATATCTAAGTTATATAATTGGTTAAAAGGTTTTATTATGCTACGAGCCTACACCTTCACGCAAACGATTTATTTCAAAAGATCATTTATCAGGTATAACCAACTGAATCGATTGGGTAGAGTGCAATAGACAACAGTAGACAACAATAGACAACAATAGACAACAATGGACACGAAATTCATTTTATTGACACAAAAACATAGATTTTAATTAAACTTATGTGACCAAATAAATTTTTCTCACCCAAGAAAACTTATCCTGGCACAAAAAAAGTGATTACCCAAGTTTTGACAAAATCAAATCGTCACTGCTACAAATGAAAGTTGCGGATTTAATTTAAATTTTTTTAAATATCATAAATAAAACAAATTCAATTTAAATTGAACATTTATCACCTTGTGTTTATATTTATACTTCGTCATTTCTTTTGGATAAAACACCATGATCCAGACCGTTTATATCAGGGGTTCAGCTATAGAATTGCAGGATTGTTCGAATCTCTTTTTCTGGCAACCTTTTGGATTTGGTGTGAGCTGTCTCGAAGCAAATACTTGAGTTCGCGTGCTATCCAAAAATGTTTGCCAGTAAAAAATGTGGTAGCTGGATATAACCAACAGACGCTTGATAATTGATTTAATTTCACATATATATAATTTTTCTTCATCATGAAGGATCTTCGCTTATATCACGGGTCACAGTGTAATTGCCATCTGGTACCCTTTTTTCTACCCAGTGCGTTTATGGGCGGCCAGAATGCATCCCTCGTGGTCAGGTAAGATTGAACCTGCAATCTTCAGGTTCCAATGGAAGTCTGCTGAGAGGAGAAGCCGACAAGCTACCCACTCGACCACTTTCCAAATTATTAATCGACTTGCAAATTTTTAACTGATCTCAGTCTAAATCAATTAAAAACGGCACTTTTAAGAAAGTTGTACACAACCTAGACGTTACTTTGCACATCCTTGGATCGTAGCTTCAGCTGGATGCCGCCACATCTATAATTACCTAATATTGTAACCTAATAATCAACTTGAAAAACGAAATAATATTGAAATATATCACTAAGCGAAGTAAACTTCAACAATCGAATATATGTACCTGCGTGCTAAAAAGTGGTTATAAAAAAAACATTTTGAATGTTTAATATATTATTTCGCAACACTACACTCACACACACACACACCCACCCACCCACCCATACGCACACCCACACACACACACACACACACACACTCACACACACACACACACACACCATCACACTCACACACACACACCCTCACACACACACACACTCACCCTCTCACACTCACACGCACACACACACATTCTCGTACTTCAAAGGTGTTTAAACGAAAACAATGTAATAGTTTTATTTCAAATTTAGGTAGATAAGAAAGAGTTGCCATCACCAGTTATGCATGCATTTATACTCAGAATTTAATTATACTCAATCAATGAGAATGACAAGCTCGTTAGGATGTAAAGGGATATTAATATTGCAGAATTTCCGCAAATGCACGGAAATCCATTGATTGTATGAAACAACATCATCCATCCATGGCAGAGATACGCAGTTAGCCATTGCGCTGACCATGGTTCTGCCATATCGTCTTGTATTGCGGTACCTATAGCAAACATGAACATTTTTCAATGTGATGGTAACATAGCTTACGGCAAAGCGAATTCTTTTGCTTGTATACGCTTTGTCTTGCAATCAAGTGTTAAACGGCCCTCTGGAACAATTGGCGAAAATGTGAGCAGTTAAGTGCTGCCAGCAGGAAACTTTGGTGGTGCATTTCAAGACAATAATTTCAGCAACAGCATAATAACACTGACGAATATACGAGTGGTCAGTTCTTGGCGGTTTGCGGTGCGTATGCGATCGAGTTCGTTGCCTTTGATGGAATGATTTCAACATCGAATGGTAAATTGACTATTGTTGCTATTACACCATACAGCTAGAATAGGAATGTCTGTTTTCGCAATGACATTTGCACAATATCAATGATTTAAAAAAAAGCGTTTAAATTCCAATATGTTAATAAATTTGCTTGGTTGTGCTACGGATGTCGCTGTGAGTAGAGGGATTGATATGAGAAGTTTGTTACGGCGGTTTGATATATCGGTACTGAGTGAGACGGTGGAAAGGTTGGGGCAAATGTGAGTTTGACGAGTCAAATGGAAGGCAATCGAGCGTAGAGGAAGGATGGGCACGAGAAGGTATGGTGTTGTTATGGAGCGATCGGTATGCAAATAGCGTTACGAAGTGGAAGTAAGTTATCTCTGGATTGATGTGTGTAAAGGTTAAGTTAGGCATAGAGAGATGGGCGTTTGCGAGTGATTCCGGACTAGGTAGCGAGAGGAGTGAGGTGGAGAGGAAGCATTATTGGATTAATCTGAGTGAATACATGGAGACATTTGTAGGTTAATACAACGTGGTGGTACTGGGGAACCCAAATGCGAGAGTTGGTATCGTAGTGGGAGAGAATGTGATAGGGAGGTATGGCATTCCAGGTAAATATGGCTGTAGAGTATAAGGGTACAAAACGGCCCTGAGAAGGAATAAGATATATCTTAATTAGCGATGGGGCTGTGGTTGGCCGGAGTCAGGCGCGCGGGACCGGATGTGGTCAGAGTCACTGATAAGAGAGGCGAACGACGCAAAGGGGTGGAAGGGGGCGGGGACCTTTCAGCCCTATGCTTTCGAATATACATTGGCAAGGTTTATGTTTTGAACATTCTAGTTTATATCAATTATTTCTGTTTATTGTATATAGATATGTTTTTTATTCCATAGATAGCTGTATTGGGGTATAATTGGTCACTAACTGTTGCTCGTTATATATATTTATACGGTTCTGGTAAGGATAGTGTATAAAAGATTTCTGGGGGGTGGGATGAAGGATTCCCCTAGACAAAAAGTTGGATGCACTTCGGAAAATTAGGTGAAATTACTCATATCTGTTATTTCAATTGTATTTTTTCGATGACGGATTTGTCATTATTTCTATGTTTTGAGTGCATGTTTCGTTATATATTTATGGATGGATTAGAATTTTATATATTTTTCTGTACATATATGTTTGTATTCATATCTAGTTGGGTATAATTGACTCATTCGGAGCCCGGTTGGTTTGTTCTTAGCGACTGGATTGGGATGATTTGTGTGTTTCGTTAATTTATTATTATATATATTGTATATACTAATCATAGGAATAGTGTGGTAGGTATATTTTATAACTTGATTTGCAGCCTTTGTGTGCAATCAGCTCTGTTTGGTACCAGCATGATATTGAATTTAGGCAATGTTTTGTGTATTTCCCAATCGTTTATTTCATATCTATATATTATCTATGAAAATAGTATGGCTTATTAGTCTGATTGTTGGCGAGTTGATGTTGTATTTTGGGTTGATGCAGCAGCTTCGTTATGAGAATCTATCTACCCAATAACGCATTATCCAGGCTTGAACCAAATATACTATTGTCCCATTGACACGGTGTTCCAATAGCGAAAGTAGCTGAACAATATGGATTTATTGTATGTTGTTATATTGTGTTATGAATACTTAGTAATGATCGGTTGATCTATGTTGAAATTCCATTGTTTTCGAATTTTGAATAGTTATCTCATACAGTTATAGAATTTTTTAGGATATTTTAGGCTTGCATCTTCCATGAGCACAATATTTCAGGCATAATTGGTCGGTTATTTCACCATTGTGGTATTTATATTTATATGTATGATATTCTGCTACGATTCAGTTGTGGTTCCTTTAGTTAAAGAAGATTTGTTTCAACCCTGTTTTGGACTGAGTTGGAAAATAATTTCATCAGATTTGTAATTAATATAACCTGTTCGTGTAGAAGTTCTCTTCATCATTGACTATATGTTTCAGTTATGTAAATCAGTCACATGTCTTGGCAACTTATTCACGTTAGTTTTTTGATGGTTA
Organism: Gammarus roeselii; assembly: GCA_016164225.1. Lineage (NCBI taxonomy): Eukaryota > Metazoa > Arthropoda > Malacostraca > Amphipoda > Gammaridae > Gammarus > Gammarus roeselii. The sequence continues at coordinate 6,112 of SDVV010023578.1, forward strand.
CATGCTAGTTTTTTTCTCGTACACCGTGGTTTTTAATGTATGTTTTAGGAAGGGTAGAGAATTGATCTTCTTGCTTTATTATAACTTGAGCGTTTTAGTGTATTTCATTCAGTTTTTTATATCCTCTGTAAAGGTTCCATTTTCGATGCAAGGTATTAGGTATTTTATACAATTATAGGAATAATAGGATATATTACGTTTGTATCTGCAATCTAGAACATTATTTCAGGTATAATTTTGTTACTTGTTGTATATTTATAGTGTTTTATATATATTTTTTTACATCCTCGTACAATGTTTGACGTGGATGTTATAGATATAGAAGATTCGATATATTATAAACTTGGTCTTGTTGTTAGCTTATTGTACGTTTATTGTAGGACCAAACTTCAATATTTAGGAGGAGTTAGAGGAGTCCCATAATCAAAAGCTCGTTGCGTATATGCCTATTTGAATGAGTAGACCGATTCACTATGATGGATACCCTAGTGTATTACAATTTTTATTGTGAATTGGAGCTGAGTAGACAATTTCGTAATTATTTTATCATTGTTGCATGATTTTTTTCACGATATTCCTAAGAACGTTTGTTTAAGAGGTGTAAATTTGCACTGCATCTTTGGGGAATTTTGTCATGAACCTAGCAAGTGAGTAGTTTAACGTTTAAGAAGACGATTTATTGGATGGATGTGTCCTGGTGTAGAGGTGGCTTATACTCGTTGGTGGTCATTTGTAGTTTGTCCAAGTTCAACGTGAATTTGTAAGCTTTATGTGGTTGCTGGTCTTAACTTCCATGGGTTTGTTAGAGAGGTTATCCGACAAGCTGCTGATCGTTGTTGTGATTTACTTAGGTCGTCATTGAACAGATGCCCAGCTTTTTGTGGCCACTCTCTTTGAGACTCAGAGCAGGCCCATTCATAACCACTGTACCTTTGTATGGATTCTTGGTTTTGTCCAGGATGCGACTTTGCGCGACGTTGTTCATAGGTGATGGACTAAACAGCTGTGATGGTATGTCTGAGGTATTGTGCAATGACTGTGTGTCACCATTAAATTTGTGATTGATTGCTGAGAAGTGACCTAGTAAAGCATTGTAGAGTTTGTTGTTATGATACAGTGGGCTTGGATTTCATCCTACTAGAGGCACAGTATCAGTTAAGTCTAAGAATTTGTTATAGATTTGAACGGATACCGTAGTATTATTATTTTATTATGCATGACCTCAGTGTTTGTTTTGAATGGCAGATATTTGTCGGTATAACTGTTATTCTGTTATGTAATTAGTGTACGATCTTAGTCATGAACCAGATCACGAGTGATATTGGAGTAGGATTTATCATATGGGTGTGGTTGGATACACCGTATATAATAATTAATAATTGTCGGTTAGGGTTGAGTAGAGAACCTTGTTTAGCTGTTTTATAGTTAATGTTGTATTTTTTGATTGGTTATCATGGGAATAAATCTGTATTAGGTATAAATTCCCCTAATTTCATGGAATGTTGGGTATTAAATATGCTTGAATGGATGTAATGATCCAAAATTTTGTATGTTTTACCTCTCGGCATTGGATTTGAGTCCGGTTCCATGTTGTCTTGGAGAACTAATCTACCGGATTTGTGTATAGTGTTAGTGTTAAAATTCTTCATTAATTTAATGTACATCTCAATTATGTTATCACATCGCATGTCTTTACTAGATGCTTATTCCCGCATGTCTTACGTTTAGAAATGATTGTGATTCGCTTGCAGTTTATACACTTAGAAGTTATTGATTAATTCAGCCTTTGTTATAATATTGCGTTCCAATTCAGAATATCTGATTTATTCGAGCATTCACCAGATCCACTGTAGCATTTATCACTAAAAGTTTGTGATGATGACCAAAAACTTAACCTATCCTAACCTAACCAAACCAAGGATTATATTTTTTCCCCGTTTTCATACTTATGTTATGTATTTCTTCATTGATTTAAGGTTTATTCAAATTAAATTTATCCAAATGACTCTGTAGTTATGTGGATGTATTCACTTTGCTAGTCGCAAGTAACATCGACTAGTTTCAAGTAATGTTAGGTGATCGCTCGTTAGTAGACTGTAGAGTTCTAAACGTTTATGTAAGCTTACCGCATATGTCAGTGATTGTCATGGGTTTTAAAGCGTTAGCAAGTTTAATGTATGGTTTTACTGTTGAAATACAATTTTTTGTTGTAATGTTGGATGTGTTGCTCCTACCATTTGTGTCTATTATAACGAATATTGAATAAGTCCACTCTAGCATATCTACTACAGATCTGTGCGAAATATATATCAATGTACGACAACATTGATCAAATATCAATGGATGCAAAAGGGATTGTCATACACTGCCTGATGCATTAATACCCAGCCCAACATATTCTAACCAATATTTATGTAGTTTTAGTCAAGTTTGAAGCTTTTGTATGGTATTGATATGTATGAATGTCTCTACTAGTGTTGTGTATTTAACATGTCATTATCAGTTTGAATACACATTTCCAATTCTGATCCAGCAAATATCCTTTCGCAGATGATTAGATTTCATAATTTTTATCGATATCTCCATTACATGTTTGGATGAGACTCAGCATGTAGGTTGAAAAGAACAAATTTACTTCATTTGTTGCAAGGTTTTTATTGTGGATCAGTTAGACGGGATGTCAGATTCAAAGATCTGGTCAATCAAACCCAACCTAACCAATATTTATATATTCTTCATTCAACTTAGATGGTTATGTAAAGTATTTAGTCATTCTGTTATGCGATATACATATCAAATCTCTCCACATGATTGTATTTTAGTTTTTTTTAATCACTCACTATCTACACACATGAACACTTTTTTACGTATTTGCAGGGCGTTGGTGGCACTGTGTCGGCACATGTGCCGGCACAATGCATATATACATGGTCGATGACGGTACCTGTGCCGGCACACACATACACACATTTGCAGTAATATACAGGCTCGTTCACCATCTGTATCATTTACTTCTGATCTGTGTTTTCTGATAAAACTAATTCCCGTTCTTTTTGTTTCGAGATATTTAATGTGGTTCAGTTTTACGTCATGTTAGGTTAAAAGTTCTAGTCATCCCTGTAGAAAACAGCATGTCCGAAAAAGTGAGATGTCCACCTGTACTCAACTTTTTGGAAAATGTGTGGTGAAGTGGTGTATAGAGTGCTTATAGATTATGTGACGATTTTAAGAAGAATGTTGGAGCAGCTGTTCGGATGTGGGGTGGAAGGGAGATTGAGAGTGAAGCAGAGGTTGACGGGAACCAGAGTGACGGAGGAGGAAGGGAGACAGTGGAGGTGAGTGAATTGAATGGGGCAACTAGAGCTGAGGAGATCTAATAGGCGTTGATGGAGGAATATGAATGGGAGCGATGAGGTGTTGAAATTTTCGAAATATGTTTGTTGCGTGTTCTGTATCGGCCGGTGTATAAGGAAGGGTTGCGAATGGTGGAACGATGAGGGGTTAAATGTCGCTGGTGCATGGGCCGCTGGTGCGGCCCACGACAACCATAGAGAGGAGAGAAAATACATGAATCGTGTGGTGAGAAGAGCAGAGAAGAACATCGATGATAGGTGGGCTAGGCTGGTGTACGAGAACTTTTAAAAGAACAAGATGCTCTGGAAAGAGGTTAAGAGGGCGAAGAAGTGACATACTGGGAAGGGGGAAGGTGGTGAAAGATGCGGACGGCCGCTTGTTGATGGTAAAGGTGGCCAAGCATTTTTAGAGTGATCGAATGTCGATAATGCCTGAGTGCTCAACATTGTCGATGTGGGTGGTGGTGCACTAATGTCGGTTCTGGGAGAACGAATTCATGCGGCCTCCAAAAGAAAGAGGTGCCGGAGGCAGTGGTTGCGATGAAAACTGGAAAAGAACCTAGTTTGGAAAGGTGTAGCGACGGAGTGCCAACCGTAGGATTGGTTGGTGAGGCTACAAAATCTGTGTTCTGCGTCTAGCGTCGTGCCGATTAAGTGGCGCAGTGCTTGCACTGTTCCGCGGTATAAGGCACTATGAGAAAAAAAATAATGCTCCCAAACACGAGGAAATATTTTTATTCCGGGCTACGGGGAATTTGTACGTATGAATACTAATCAAGAGAAATCATGACGGTACGGATGGTGCAATTGACGAGGCACAGTGTGGCTTTAGGAGCTATTAGTGGTGTCCAAATCAGATTATTGCTGTGAGACAAGACTATGAGAGAGTACTTTGCGGAGGGTAGGGATGTGTTCTGGGTTGTCAAGGATCTGAAAAAGTCCAACGATTGGGTGGGAAGGGAGGCGTATTGTAGGGTGTCACGTTTGCATGAAGTAGGTGTAAATTTGTTACGAGGGGATGGTTTCCCCGTCAAGTTGATCGGAGGCAAGGTTGCGTCAAGTCTCTCTGGCTGATCAATCTCTTCATGAATATAGTGACTTAGGAGGTGAACGCAAGTGTATCGAGCCGAGGCTTGGAGTTATTAGAAGCAAATGGTCGAAGTTGGTATTAGAGTCGGTTGCTGTTTGCGTATGATATGGCATTGGTATCAGATTCAGAGGTGAAGTTCTCTCGGCTAGTGTAGAGCTTGGCAGAGTGTGTGAGACGAGGACTCCGCAAATTGATGTGGATGAGGTAAAGTAATTCGATGTTCGAGGAATGACTATGCCTAAATGAAAAGTTATTTGAGAAAGTTCGGTGCTGCTAGTACCTGGGCTTCCATCTGGGAAGACTCGACAAGCGGGAACTGAGGTGATCTAGAGTCCAGAATGGGTGTAAAGTGGTGGGTGCAGTGAAGAGTTTATTGATATGAAGGACATTGGTGAACTAGGGGAGTTGTATAAGGCTGTAGTTGTCCTAACTATGCTCTACGAGGGAAAGAGGGCGAGATCGGAAGTGAAAAGAAGGTTGAATGTTTTTCGAGCTGAAATGTTTGCGGGAAATCGCCGGAGTGACGCGGAGGAACAGGACCAATATTAACGTTGCTAGAATTCGAACGGGATGGTAAGAAAGTTGGTTGACAGAGAAAATAAATGTGTTCATGAAGAGGTATGAATGAAGAATGATGCGCTTTCCGGCACTTGACCGTTTGATTTGAGAAACGGGCTAGACGTGGTGGAACAGGGCTCCGCAATAATGACGCAGCAGGGTTAAACAAATGAAAGCTGTCGAACCCTGCTGCTGACACGGATTTCATACATCCTTTATGGCTCTCAGTCTGTGTTACTGGCTCCTGGCAGGACCCTTCAAGGCTAAAGGGCTAAGCCTGGGCATGTGTGTTAGGGCATGCATGCGAGGAGTTTGAGGTGCTCCTTGCTGTCGGCCATCCCCCTCTTGGGCATTAAGCCTTGTTTCTGCATCTGTATACCATAACTTTTATAGTTAAAGGATATATTTATGCTTTTTTAAATTGTTCATGAAGAAACGGATGTAATTTGTACGCGTCAATCATTTGTGTGAATTATTGCGTCACTAACCATCGATCATAAAAACGTACGCGGCGCGTGTATGAACGTTCATAGCAACACAATTCATACACTGTTTGGAGAACTGTTCTCTCTGAAAGTGCGCATTTCCGTCATCCCGTAGCTGAATGGTTACGGGCGCGCCTCGCAAGTCTTCGTCTATCCTATGACCCGTAGAGCCAGTCTTTATTTACGTTATGCCATCTTCTGTTCACCCGTTCTATGGAGTACGAAACTAAAACTACATTTTGTAGCCATCTCAGTACTGTCAATTTTCCTGCTATAACGTGCTATATAGTATAAAATCATCACAAACACTGTGAGAATGCTTTTAAATGAATTCCTATTAGATATTCCGATGAGACATGTTTGTTACCAATCAAAATTAAGGTCAACGTTTTGAGTACGGGGGTCCGTATCCCATCGTAACACAGGACAAAGTATCCCTACAAGGGGCCCCGACAGTGCCTGTTGTCGGGCGTAGAGTCTGGAAAAATGTCATGAAATATCAAACATCGAGGAGTCCCGCCTCTGCGGAAATGTAATAGCAATGTATTGTTAAACATTCGTGGGAGTTGATATCGTAGTGGGTCGCAAATTATTGCAATGCACGAACACAATTTTAACCGATGCTAACGTTTACTGTTCCCTGATAGCAATCGCTTCATCATCCTACTAGACACCTTCAGTGAATGGATGCCGCTTCTGGTATAATATGTACAGTGTACACGTCCACAGTAATCACACCAACCTCCTAGCTGTATGAATAATTCAGAGCACGGGAGAATTATGAAGCTGTTTCTCGCATTAGGATACTCAATGTAACGTTTTAGTAAAGCCATCGGGAAGCCATCATGAATGATGTGACTGTAATGGCCGGTCATGACAGCTTCGAGATTTAGTGTAGAGGTTTCAAAATTGTTTAGCAGTCAACAACATCCCGCTCGAGTTTGCAAGGCTCACTCTAGTCTGCGTTGCATTTATTCAGAGGAATATCCCGTTAAACATGAACATGCAAGCGCATTGCAGATGATGATTATATTGTAGACCATTGATCAGAAATGAACAAATCTCGTATGCTGGACGAATAAATGGAAAAGATTCAATCTTTCAGAGTATCAACAGGGAAACCGGTGTTCATATATAT
>SDVV010023579.1:0-12734 GCA_016164225.1 Gammarus roeselii
AGTAATCAAACAGTGGCACAGAGAGTAATCAAACAGTGGCACTGAAAGTAATCAAACAGTGGCGTAGCGAGTAATCAAACAGTGGCACTTAGAGTAATCAAACAGTGGTACCGTGTGTAATCAAACAGTGGCACAGAGAGTAATCAAACAGTGGCACAGAGAGTGATCAAACAGTGGCACAGAGAGTAATCAAACAGTGGCACTAAGAGTAATCAAACAGTGGCACTGAGAGTAATCAAACAGTGGCACTGAGAGTAATCAAACAGTGGCACTGAGAGTAATCAAACAGTGGCGCAGAGAGTAATCAAACAGTGGCACAGAGAGCAATCAAACAGTGGTACAGAGAGTAATCAAACAGTGGTACAAAGAGTAATCAAACAGTGGCACTGAGAGTAATCAAACATTGGCACTGAGAGTAATCAAACAGTGGCACTGAGAGTAATCAAACAGTGGCACTGAGAGTAATCAGCGTCGAAATTATCAATTTGGGAGACAATAAGCATCTGAGTCACAGTTGCAACGTAGTGATAAAATAACTCATAATAACATTCAGTGCCAAATGGACGACTATTCTGATGCCAAAAAACCAGAGCGTGAAAATAACAAATTAGTGCCTCAATAACAAATCATTGGAGCTTAGTGTTAGCTCAGTTCGTGACAGGGTTGTATCTTCTCAAAAGCCCGATTCAAGCAGGTTTTATTTAGAAAAAAAGGTTTTAGGGGGAGGAATATCCAATTTTTTTGGGCAAATAGCTGTGTTATTTAGGGAAAATAATAAAAAAAATTATGTAAACTTTCATTTCAACGTGTTTGTCAAAAAGTTTATTTACATGGGTTATACCATACACTTATACGTTATATCACACACGTTTAACTTGCCAGATGACTTTAAACAGTTTAATGAGTTGAATCCTTGATGAGCAGTTTTATTCATTAACTGAAGTTCTGATGTTTTGCCAAGGTACTGACTGAAAGTAACTGCCACTGCGAAACAATTTCACATTTAATTTAAATTAAAATATGTATAGTGTGCAGTCACAACGGGAGTGCTGAAAGCAATTGAATTATTTTATTTATAACCTGCACAAAAAGCACTAGTTATGTCACTACGGATTTGTGACGGGCTTATTGCCTGATAGTACACATATAAGCTTTAGTTATTATGTTATTGTTTTATGAGGAAGATCCGTATGGAATAATTGATGTAAGGGAGCAAGGGAGCATCAAATGCTTACCGGTAAAAAGTATTCCTTTCAAAGCACTCAATGACTAACCGAGCGGTGTGGATCAAACAAAGAATAACTTTCGTGATGTACTGATACATGTCTTTAGACATGTACCCGAAAGAAGAGACAAAGAAAAAGCAAGTATCACTCAAACATAATAACGCTCCTGGTTAAACAAGCAATTATACGGGAAAATCCTGGCAGAGGAGGAAACCTTCACCGTTAGATAAATTAAATAAAGGTAAACGATAAATTATAAGCCGCATAAAAGATTCACATGGGAGAGGAAAAAAAAAGCAAAGAACTTGCAAAACAACACTGGTAAAAATATTTTTTGCTTATGCTCTGCCAAGTTGTTAACCTGATGAACACAACGAGCAACTTGACAAATTCAAACTTGAGTATAAAATATGCAAGAACTACTTATTTGATAACTGAGGCCGCACTTACTCAAGCTATAACTCACTCACTGTTGAAAATAATGTTTGCGGGCTTAAGGCGTATCAATGAATTACAGGTACAATTCGATGACCTGGTTGCAGAGGTTAAGGCCAGTAGCAGAAGACGGCTACTGGGCCATGAAGACTTAGTTATCAAGTGATACAAGAGCGATGTTGACTCTTTGGAAACAATTAATCAAACAAGTTAAATACCATTGCTCTCCTCTTTGGGTCCCATATAAACGGAAAGATCTAGATAGCCTGGAAGCAGATCCAAGAAGTTTCCCGCAAAAAATACTCAGGTAAAGGAAATGGCATATCATAATAGATTAACAGCAACGCAGGAGCCCATTGTTCGGCGCAACGACTGCAAGCATCTAAGAAAATAAGCGTGTATAAGATGGAGCAGCGACGCCCTTATTAATTGGTGCAATATACGAAATAGTATCAAATGGTGCCTTAGATGTACGACCTTGGAAATAAGAGTAAAAACAACGTTTTGATAGTCATCGAGAAATGTGGAATTCAGCCTTCATCTCTTCATTGAGACAAATACCTAGGTTGAAATAAGATAAAAAATATACGAAGATTGAAAATTCTTTACACATAAAAACATATTATACTTTTATCTAAATTCAAGTAATTACCAGGATCAAATAAAAATTAACTAGTCAATAAATATCGCGATCGTTCCAACCAAGCAAAAATGTCTGAAAAAAACACTGGCTTACTCAAAGAACAGTAACGTTTGTGATACAAAAAAGCATTAAATAGCAATCGCAGAGACGAATCCTCTAACAAACGATTGCGAACACCAACGGCGAGAGGAACTTCGCAATTAGCCATATTGTTTCACTGAACTTCTTACCTTTATACCGTTTTATTTAAACGTGCGTCATTTTTTGTACACACACACAGTTTTCAGTGCGACAAACGCAGTGATCGAATGGGAAGTCATTGATCCCCCCCCCACGTCTCAGTGCAAGGGCGCAAGGGGATTGTCCTCGCGCAAGGATTCACCTCCCCCCTTCCCCAACCAATAACAAAAAACGTTACAAAGAGGCCTCTTATTCAAATGAATCTCATGCCATCAATTTCAACTCAATCAATTACAAAGCGTCGTTCGGTTTGATCATTCTAAATCGTCCTACTCCTGGACGATAGAACATTGCTGCCATGGAAAGCTAGTGCCGCAAAACTAGATTTTTTTGAGCGTGTGATGAGGAATTGAGAAAAAGTACAATTTCTAGGCTCTTGCATTTTCTGTTTACCGAAAATAAGTGTTTGTATACATGGTAATGTAATGTTGGGAGAACCACGTTACCTATCGGTTACCTATAACGAGTACAGAGCGTTATGATAGTGATCGTAGGAGAAAATATCTCTCGATAAGAAGTTCGAGATACAAAAATAACAACATCTTTGAGAGTTTTAATTCCAAAATATACCTGCATACAACATCAAGGTACTGTTCTGTATAGCGGCGCACAGCCTTATGACACGAGTTATGAGCTCCTGTAATAATACCCTCATCGCAATCTGCCCTGGGGTACGCCCGCTGCCTCGCTCGCCATTGTTAAGGCGATGGAGAGAATTGCGGCAACCACAGGTAGGATAATGTTGAATGGCTAATTTATTTTCTATGGTGTGTGTCAATTTTGTAAACTAAGGCTCACTGGTGGTGTAATGCTATGCCCATGATTGTTGCTAATAAAGTTATTATTATTTTTATTATTACCATTATAATAATGATAATTATTATTATTAAATTAATAGTTAAGTATCGAAACACATGTTTTTGAGTTTAAACTAGACTACGGGTCGGAATGTTGGTGTCATAAATACGTAACTACGTATGTATAATAAACACAGCGCCTGCTACATATTGTCATCTCAGTATCTCCTCAACTATCTACACTGGTGACAACCTAGCAAGCCTCTGCCCTCAGTGTCCGTCCACGACTCTCTGCATAATAGAGGCAATCAATGCGACAGTGAACAGCGCCCTCTAGGAGGTCCTAACGAGACAGTTTAGAGCGCCTCCTGGGGGCACTAGCCTCACACTTGCCGGGAAACGAATATGAGGGGAACGGGGGAAGACGGGGGGGGGGTCGCAGGCAATTGATGATAATAAAAGGGGCTAGGGTGATGAGCTAAATAGGGTGGGGGAGACATGGAGACAGTGTATGCCCCAGCAGCTGAAGCGGAACCTAGGGATCTACAAGTTGTGACAGAAGGGGGGAAGGGTGAAGCTGAATTAAGACGGGGTGGAGATGAATTAGGACGGAATGATGTTGAATTGGAACGGAGTGGATTTGAAATGAATCAAGCGCAGTTGAAAATGAATGAGTTGAAGTTGAACAGGAAGATTGAACTTGAAAAAGGACGGCGCGAAAGATGGAAGGGGTCAACTAGAATTGGGACGGGGTAAAAAAGAATTGGGAAGGGGTGAAGTAAAGATGGACGAGGGGACGTAGAATTGGGACGGGGTGAAGTAGAATTGGAACGAGGTGAAGAAAAGATGGACGAGGTGAAGAAGAATTGGGACGGGGTGAAGATGAATTGGAACGGGGTGAAGAAGAATTGAGGCGGGGTGAAGCAAAATTGGGAAGAGGTAATCTAGAATTGGGTCGGGTTGAAGAAAAATTGGGACGGGGTGATCTAGAATTGGGTCGGGGTGAATTTGAATTGGAACGAGATGAAGAAGAATTGGGACGGGGTGAAGCAAAATTTGGAAGGGGCGAAGTTGAATTGAGTCGACGGAAAGTGACTTAGGCAATTGTTTTGCAACGGATACAATATTCACTTGGTTCACGGCACGAATGAGTTCGTGAGAAAGGTTTACCCGAGAAGGTACGCACTAGTGGAAACATAACAGCTGTACTTGCTGACCACAGCAGCCAAGTTGAACTTGTGGTCCACAGTCTTAGCTGCTGAGTATCTGTATCGTAAGTGTTCAAAGGTTAAACGTGTTAATCCTACGAGAGCCATTCGAGGCAGATGGTTAGAAGTGACTTAATTCCTGAGGTATAAGTCCGTCCCTCTAAAATGGTGGCTGAATAAGGCATGTTGCAAAGATGAACTAATAGTGCCATTTTTAGGAACACACAATCCAACAGTCTATCTGCGGTGGCACACGGTACCAGCCCCTCTCTCCCGAGGTGACACATGGTTTCAACCCTTTTCTCCCGTGGTGGCACACGGTACCAACCCCACTCCACCGTGGTGGCACACGATACCAGACCCTCTCACCCGTGGTGGCACTCGGTGCCAGCCACTCTCCCCCGTTCCGTGCACCAATTGTGACGTAATCTTCATCAACATTATTGGAGTGCCAATATTTGACGAGGGTTGCGGTGTTTCAGATGGGTAGTCCACTTGATAAAATTCTTGCCGAAATTCCGTCTGCTCCTTGCATCCACCTTGCGAATCCATTTCCAATCACTGCTTCGTATGATTAGCAATAAAAAGAAAGAGAACATCGTCGTTAGCTCACAGCTACGCAGAAGATCAAACTCCACACGCATTTTGAGAGAACAAATGCTTCGCTCAAACTCGCCCCAGTTGACTCGATGACCAATGGAGGCAGTGGAGGGGTTTTAGTACTGCATATTAAAGTGTCTATTCCATTGCTGTCAACAACAGATTCATCCTCTCATCCAGAGGATGGATCACGGTCCAGAGTCGTCCCACCTGTCTGCCCAGAGCTTATCTGAACAGCGTAAAGTATCCCACAAATCCGCATGGTACCTACATACCCGACTATGTATGAATGCCATTGAACGACCAGAGGAGATAGCACACTTTAGAGCACAACCAAGTGCGGCAAGTATCATGGCCGCACGCCCCTGACAGTCTGTAAGTGTTGGCTAGTTTAGCGCGAGACAACTGCTGGATTGGTGAGTTTGAACGAGGGAACTTTGGGGCCTGGTTCGGGAGGCGTACAATAAGCCAAGGACGATGGCCCGTCCCGCCCTCGATCATTTATGACGGTTTGATTGAGGACACTGCTTACTAGTATCCTCCCTTGAGGACGCATGCTTACTAGTATCCTCCCTTGAGGACGCATGCTTACTAGTATCCTCCCTTGAGGACGCATGCTTACTAGTATCCTCCCTTGAGGACGCATGCTTACTAGTATCCTCCCTTGAGGACGCATGCTTACTAGTATCCTCCTTTGAGGACGCATGCTTACTAGTATCCTCATTTGAGGACGCTGCTTACTAGTATCCTCCCTTGAGGACGCTGTTTACTATTATCCTCCCTTTAGTGCGCTGTTTACTATTATTCTCCCTTGAGGACGCTGCTTATTAGTATCCTCCCTAGAGGGCGCTGCTTACTAGTATCCTCATTTGAGGACGCTGCTTATTAGTATCCTCCCTTGAGGACGCTGTTTACTATTATCCTCCCTTGAGTACGCTGTTTACTATTATCCTCCCTTGAGGACGCTGCTTATTAGTATCCTCCCTAGAGGGCGCTGCTTACTAGTATCCTCCCATGAGGACGCTGCTCACTAGTCTTCTCCCTTCAGGACGCTGCTCACTATTATAGTCTTTTGAGGACGCTGCTAAATAGTATCCTACTCTTGAGGACGCTGCTTACCAATATCTTCCCTCGGGGACGCTGCTACCATTATTCTCCCATCAAGCAAATTGCTAACTAATGTAACCGCTCAGTAAAGGTAAATTGGTAGAGTTTAAAGTGTATCTAAAAGTCATGATCGAACAATGGATAATATGAAGAACAATCTGATCCTTTTACTTCAATTCATATACTGATCACATATAGAAAATTGCATTTAACAAATGCAATTTAACCATTACCATAGCAAGTGCGATTGCCTCACACTCTGTCTCGAGGGCAGGGAAATAATTGGTTGACATTAGGCGTAAAAAAATCTATCAATATGTTACAATTGCTAGGCGAATTATTCAGTACGCGGTCGTGAAAGTATTTATTTGATAAATATAATGTAAAAATCATGTCAAATGTAGCCGTCATTGCAGGATTTGTTTACCATGTTCACTTGAAGCATCAAGTGATGTAGGTAATGCATGACACAGGTTTGAACTCGTGGTTACCTGTAAAACAAACTCAGTGTAACACTGCATGTTGTAGCTTCTCCAAGCAATAACATTTGGAAATGGAATTTGGTCAAGTGATTTAGAGCGATAGTTCCTGTCACCGCTCATCTCGTTCATGATTGTCACCACTATCTCGTTCATGATCGTCAACGCTCATAACGTTCATGATCGTCACCGCTATCTCGTTCATGATCGTCACCGCTCATCTCGTTCATGATCGTCACCGCTCATCTCGTTCATGATTGTCACCGCTCATCTCGTTCATGATCGTCACCGCTCATCTCGTTCATGATCGTCACCGCTCATCTCGTTCATGATCGTCACCGCTCATCTCGTTCATGATCGTCACCGCTCATCTCGTTCATGATCGTCACCGCTCATCTCGTTCATGATCGTCACCGCTCATCTCGTTCATGATCGTCACCGCTATCTCGTTCATGATCGTCACCGCTATCTCGTTCATGATCGTCACCTCTATCTCGTTCATGATAGTCACCGCTTATCTAGTTCATGATCGTCACCGCTTGTCTCGTTCATGATTGTCACGTCTCATCTCGTTTATGATCGTCACCGCTATCTCGTTCATGATCATCACCGCTAATCTCGTTCATGATCGTCACCGCTATCTCGTTCATGATCGTCACCGCTCATCTCGTTCATGATCGTCACCGCTCAGCTAGTTCATGATCGTCATCGCTCATCTCGTTCACGATTGTCACCGCTCATCTCGTTCATGATTGTCACCGCTCATCTCGTTCATGGTCGTCACCGCTCATCTCGTTCATGATCGTCACCGCTATCTCGTTCATGATCATCACCGCTCATATCGTTCATGATCGTCACCGCTCATCTCGTTCATGATCGTCACCGCTTATCTCGTTCATGATGGTCACCGCTCATCTCGTTCATGATCGTCACCGCTCATCTCGTTCATTACCGTTACCGCTCATCTCGTTCATGTCACCGCTCACAGCTCATCTCGTTCATAAAAGTCACCGTTTATCTCGTTCATGATAGTTAAAGCTCATCTATTTCATGATACTCACCTCTCATCTCGTTCATGATGCCACCGTTTATCTCGTTCATGATAGTCAACGCTCATCTATTTCATGATACTCACCGCTCATCTCGATCATGATGCCACCGTTTATCTCGTTCATGATAGTCAACGGTCATCTATTTCATGATACTCACCGCTCATCTCGTTCATGATGCCACCGTTTATCTCGTTCATGATAGTCAACGCTCATCTATTTCATGATATTCACCGCTCATCTCGTTCATGATGCCACCGCTCATCTCGTTCATGATGCCACCACTTATCTCGTTTATGATAGTCAACGCTCATCTATTTCATGATACTCACCGCTCATCTCGTTCATGATGCCACCGCTCATCTCGTTCATGATGCCACCGCTTATCTCGTTTATGATAGTCAACGCTCATCTATTTCATGATACTCACCGCTCATCTCGTTCTTGATGCCACCGTTTATCTCGTTCATGATACTCACCGCTCATCTCGTTCATGAAAATTTCGACTCGGAGTGGCGGTTTATTTTAAGACCAAACTTTCAGGAGTCCCTGTTTAATTTGGTTTCTATAGCGTGCCAAAAAAATACAGTCTTGAGCGTAAGTATATTCGAAGGCAGCGAGTCCCCCGTTATAACTAGATGACTGGATTCCGCCAACCGTGTTCTTCAAAACATGTTTACCTGTTAACAAGAAGCGAGATGCATCTGCTTTCGAGTCAAATGAAAAAAAATAGCACTGTAAGCTCGGAATGAAATGCAGAAAAAGAGACAAACTTTGATGTTGGTTATCACCTTTATATATGCACAGACTTGCGGGTGAAGTGGAATAATTTACACAACTTTCAGGGACCATGCACCTTTCGAGCGGGAGTGGGAGGGAGGCAAGGGATGGTGGGCAATGAAACGATAGGGAGTGAGTGGGTGGTGGGGAGGAAGATAGAAGTGGGGGGAGGGTAATGCATGGGGTAGAATATCCCATAGAAGGCGGAGTGGGGGGAGGAACGCAATGCAATGTAAAGATAGTGAGGGAGGAGGACTGGTTCAGGAGGATAGAGGGATGAGGCAATGCAAGGGTTGTAGTGCCCCACAGAGGGCCAAAAGAGAGCCCAAGAAGGGAAGGGTGGGCGTACAGGGCATGAGGAGGGCTATGTTTATAGAGGCGCGAGTGGCCGCAGGTAAACAACATTAGCGAGATGAGCCGGGCAGCGGTGTCTGATCCGTTGGAGTAAGCCGTAGAGATGAAACTACAATGAAAGCATACACAGCACGCGCTAGCAGTGTGGCCTATACGCTCCTGACGAGCATCAACACGCTCCTGACGAGCGTAACACGCCCCTGATAACACGCCCCTGACGAACATCAACACGCTTCTGACGAGCATCAACACGCTCCTGACGAGCGTAACACACCCCTGACGAGCATAACACGCTCCTGACGAGCATCAACACGCTCCTGGCGAGCATCAACACGCTCCTGACAAGCACAACACGCTTCTGACGAGCATAACACGCTCCTGACGAGCAACACCCGCTCCTGACGAGCATAACACGCTTCTGACAAGCATCAACACGCTCCTGACAAGCAACACCCGCCCCTGACGAGCATAACGCGCTTTTGACGAGCATAACACGCTCATAACGAGCATCAACACGCTCCTGACGAGCATAACATGCTCCTGACGAGCATCGACACGCTCCTGACGAGCAACACCCGCTCCTGACGAGCATAACACGCTCCTGACGAGCATCAACACGCTCCTGACGAGCAACACCCACCCCTGACGAGCACAACACGCTCCTGACGAGCATCAAAACGCTTCTGACGAGTATAACACGCACTAAAGGTACTAAAGCTTGGATCTTCCAGTCTGATCGGAACACATTTTTAGAAACCCCTCTGCTGATCGCGTGCGCTTCCTCGTCTTAGTTTTCGTTCACTAAGGAAAAACGATACATTTTTCAAATGATGTAACGTAGTCACCTTGAGCCCCGCTTCTAAGAAAGAAACTATCGAGGCGGCTCTAGTTGTTGAGAAGTGCACTAAATATTATCATTACAAAAGGTTTAGGGTAAAGATCCGTGTATAAGTAAATATAAGGTTGTTAATTGAAAAGGAAAAGCGGAGTATTAGGGTTTTTACTCTTGTTTAGGGTAAAGATCCGTGTATAACTAAATATAGGGTTGTTAATTTATTAGAAAAAGCAGGAGTATTAGGCTCCTGCTCATGATCGACAATTCTGGCAAGATCAATATGGTCTCATGGTCAATACTTTCAAACGTTCACATGTATGAAGAAGGGTGGACTACTTACCTTGACAGTGCAACTGGTGAGTTCAAACTCAAAAGTTGATTAGAAGGGCCAGAAGATACCGCTATAATGTATATATTTCAGTGTAGGAGACACGCACCAAGGGACGAAGTAGACAAAGAAGTGTGCATAGTAATAAACAAAATACACAGGAAAAAAATGAAAAGTTTCCGTGCATGTACAGATTTAACAACCCAACGAACAAAGTCGTGGTATGATAAAAAAATACATGCAGAGACAAAGCACTAACAGCAATTTGCATACAAACGCAGACTTTGAAAGATAATTGGCTAGTCATAATACGACTATCCATAGAAGCACTGTCCATAAGTACACAACTATACAAAATCATGTTCATACGTTTAATGAGTTAGACTTGTGCTCTACAATCTATACTCAGCTAAAAGCAACAAGCGCGGCGTGAATTAGTTGCATGTGGTTACAAGCAAGCAACAGAAAGGTCCATCGGTTTGGACGCGTTGTCATACCCGATGAAGTCGGTAAGACATAGAGACAATGGGTCCGGCAGACTTGAGTTCAGCGATTACTGCATGTTGGCTACGCTGGCCGAGGCTGAGAACAGTAGAGTATAATATACAAAATGTGATTATTGATGCGTACGTAACTGTCTACAATGAGGCCTTTTATAGTGCAGGGATTGGAGCAGTCTTAGCCTTACACACATACCGTCCTTTCTAATTATTATCAACAAAGAATTATAAATATTAACGTGTTCAAGTCCAACGCCCCCGTCCATTCCAGAGGCATCTTTCCAAGGCCTTGGAACCATTAAAAAATGGAATAAAAAATGGCACAGTCCACTATTTATGAGGGTATGACTATCTAATAACAATACTACTCAGGCTATAATAAATCCCTTGCAGGGCTCTATAATAACATAGATTCAAACTACATAGTGTCCAGTCTATTTCTCGACATTCAAAAGGCCTCCGAATGAGTAGACCATTTAATCTTATAATTTGAACTAGTTTTTTGGATTGGTCAGCTTAATATCTGTCCAACCGCAAACAAAATGTTACTGAAAGGACTACAATTTATCATGATCAATATTAGTCAAGGTGTTCCTCAGGCATCTATTTTAGGGTCCCTTATTTTTTTCTAGCGATGTAGTTAACGCATCAGCAATTTTTAAACTAACATTGCTTGCTGCTGGTAGTAACTTGCACCATACACGAATTACCTGCCACAATTAGCAAGGAATTGTAACTTGTAAAAAAGTGGCTTACTGCAAATCGACTCTATATTATTGACAACAAAAATTATAGGATATTCTCTCAAAGGCGTCAAATCAAGTAAGCAACTACTAATATAAATTCAAAAAGGTTGAATTCACGATAGACAACGTTAAATTTTCTGGAGTCTACTTTGATGAAAACAAAACAGTAAAAATCCACATCGACACCATATCATCCAAGTTGACAAGATCTGTAGACTTCCTGGACAAATTACATAAATTCGTCCATCAATCTGTCCTTATAGCTAACTCTTATTTACACGTTTTTCCGGCAATAGCTACTAAATTTATGGAATCGAGCTTGGCATGGAAAAGAAAAAATATTTGTACTGCAAAAAAATATCAGATCTAAAAATATATTTAAATGCAATTCTCATACTAAGCATCATATTAAAGACAAACTGGAATGCCAATGTACCTTTTTAATTACCATATAAGCGGTCATTATTTCTACAGAAACTATCATCAAGATCTATTCAAACCAACTAGGATATTCTCGAATGCTAAATACCTTGCAATACCCCACTGAAATAGATCGAAAACAAAGTTAGTATTCACTTCAACTGTGTTCGAATTGAGAACTCGATCGCCACCCTCTCCCTATCGCCTAGAAATATACTCATCATACTGATATAGTGCAGCTTTGCAGTCTTCACACTGCCTCTCAACCATGTCCGAATTTGAAATTTTGTATGTAACAAAAGAAGTTTCCACGCCGTTGCAGAACCGTAATCGAATTTAACTTCCTTAGTATCAGAAGAATTACCAATGCAACCACTTTTGCGTTAGATTTATGTTAAAAAACTTATTGCTAATAACATTCTTACGTCAATTAGTGACAGGCATCGATCGACTTATCTCAGAGTTATTCCAGTTGATGCCTCTATTTATCAATGTGGGAATATTTAATTCAAGTCTTTAGGCTTGAAAGAACGAATTAGGTGGCTCCATAAAGTTTCAATACCTAATATAGAGCCTTCAATTTTGGTACTCCATAACAGCATAACTATAAAATGAAATCATACCAAGAAAACTGTACAATCTTGTAACAAATTGACAATAAAATCATAACAAGAAAATTGTACCATCATGTTGTAATAAACTTTTCAATTGTTTATCCATAAGGGCCTTCTCCAGAAGGGCACCACTCTCCGTAAGTGCACTGTCCCCAAGGGAAAGACTCCCCATAAGTGCACTATGCACAATAGCATGGCTATTCATAAGTGCACTATGCACAGGGGCATGGCTATTCATTAGTGCACTATGCACAGGGGCATGGCTATTCATTAGTGCACTATGCACAGGGGCATGGCTATTCATTAGTGCACTATGCACAGGGGCATGGCTATTCATTAGTGCACTATGCACAGGGGCATGGCTATTCATTAG
>SDVV010023580.1:0-12734 GCA_016164225.1 Gammarus roeselii
CTGGTTGTTCTCGGAGGGTTGCTGTTGGTGGGTGTTGTAGTGAGTCGAGAGAGGTGGTTAGTGGTGTGCCGCAGGGTTCTGTGCTGGGCCCTGTGCTATTTCTGATCTATATTAATCACATCACAAATGGAGTGCTATGTTCTTTTAAGGCATTTGCTGATGACTACAAGCTGTACCTTTGGTACAAGAGGGTGTAGGAGTCTGCGGTTGCTGGTGTGTCAAGTCTGCAGTCGGATTTGGATACAGTTGGCGTGGTTGCTTCATTTTGGAACTTGAGGCTGAACTCGGAAAATTGTGTGGTGTTGAGGTTCACTCGTGGGTTTGCCGAGTGGACTGATGATAATCCGCTGGCTCTGTACTTTTTGAGTGGGATTCCATTGAAGTTTGTTCAATCCCACAGGGACCTTGGTGTGGTGGTTGATGTAAAACTGAAATTCCACCATCATGTCAGAGAGGTGGTGGGTAAGGCTTCCGGATTGGCCAGCAGCTTGCTGAGATCCACCGTTTGAGCGTAGTCCTCACTTCATGGTGTCCCTCTTTGTGATGCACATTAGGCCTCTCATGGATTATTGTTCATCAGTGTGGAATGTGGGTTTTCTTGGGTATTTGAGATTGCTTGAGTCTGTGCAGAGGAGATGGACAAGAAGTGTGGATGGTCTTGCTGAGTTGGATTACTTTTCCAGACTGAAGCGACTTGGCTTATTTTCTATAAAAAGAAAGTTTCTCAGGGCTTACCTTATTAAATACTGGAGGATCATCTGCAGGTTGGATGGTGGCGCAGACCTTGGGGGTATTTTTTGGAGAGCACCTGATGCGAGAACTCGGGGCCATCCCTATAAGCTTTTGATGCCGGCTTGTAATACGGACATCAAGAGGAGACTCTTTGGAGCACGGTGTGTTCAGTTGTGGAACAGCCTCCCGAGTTCTGTGGTGGAGTCAGATTCCCTGGCTGCATTCAAGAGGTTGCTTGCGGAGTTTTTGGGTGATATTCTGTTTTGAGTTTGTTTAGGTTGGGGTGGGTTCTTCTGCCGCATGTTGGCATCCTGCCTTTGGATTTGTCTGCTTTTTGCTATGATGCTGGAGTGGTGGGTTGTGGTGCATGTTTGTGTGTGTGGGTGTGTGTTTTTGTGTGTTTGTGTCTGTCCTGATGTGTTGCTTCTTTGTGTGCTTCTTTGTTGTACAGTGTGCTGTTCTGGAATTTTTTTTCATTTTTTTTTGTCATTCATGCGGATGGTTCATGTGATAGCCAATAGTGCGTACTAATTCCAGTTCCTATACCTGTGTTAACATTGCTGTTCTCAATAGTGTGCTGGCGCCCATGGCTGTGCTGGCCTCCCCTGGCTCTGCTGCTCCTCACTTGCTGTGGTCCTGTTGGAGGGGGCTTCAAAGGTAAGAAACAAGGTATGATGCAATTTGAAACTGGTTCCTAAATACAGTACTAAATAATTACAGAGAAGTCTCTAAATGGTGATGCAGTCAAGTAGCTTTGGATTTAATCAAGCCCAATGCTATTCTATTATAGTAGCTATAAGAGACTGTATTTGAAATCATGAGGTTTGTTGATTGATCTGAATATATTATGAATAAAAGCTTTTGAACCTATATGGAGAATAAATGAAGTGTTAGGAATTATTGTTCATGTTATGCTAAAGCATTGGGTAGTATGTTAGGAGGCTTATGAAGGTGTGATTCGTTTCCCTCAGTCTGGCCTCTGTTTTGATCAACCCAACTCTTTGTTCAACAATGTGCATTGTTTGGGTCAAGAGATTTTCTATCTGAGCTCACGGCTATTTTTATATTGTACTGAAACCTTAGACCTGATCTACTCTTCATGTAGTATTAATGAGAAGAGATTTCCAAAAAGATGGGAGATCACAGTTGAAGCTAAACAACCCATTGTGAAATACCCAGACTCAAAGATTGAAGTCTGTGGTTCTGAATTTATTTGGAGGTAGTCAAATCAGTTGCGCAAGTTCCATGTTTGGTCTTGCCACTTGAGCGAGCAGCCACGGATTGCCGATGGATGGATGTGTGGACTTGAGGATTGGCTTGTAAGCTTCATTTATGGAGCTTTGAAGGTTCAAGATTACCTGAGCTGCCAATGAAGAGTTTAATTCTATTATTGTCCTTGTTAAGATGATTGTGTGATTACTTGGGTAATTATTTGTTCACAGTAGTTCATGTAAATGAGGGATGTTGTAAGTAAATGTAATATGAAAGGAAGGATAACCTTTATCTAGCCTCATTGAACCAGGGATTTTGCTCACTGCTAGTGTGATACCCTG
Source organism: Gammarus roeselii (assembly GCA_016164225.1). Classification (NCBI taxonomy): domain Eukaryota; kingdom Metazoa; phylum Arthropoda; class Malacostraca; order Amphipoda; family Gammaridae; genus Gammarus; species Gammarus roeselii. The sequence continues at coordinate 2,286 of SDVV010023580.1, forward strand.
ATATTAAGGATAGGGAACGAGTGTTTGACAGAACACCGATAGTTCCAATTTGGTTGGTTGACCTAAATCATCAGTCAGCCCAGTCAATCTAGAGTGGTAGTTTCCCTCATATTCAACTAGCTATGCATTGATGTCATTATTTGGGCTACCAAGCTCAGCAAAGGGAAGTATTTGGCCACCTAAATTATTACATCTTTCTATCACTATTACTAGAATACTGTTCCACTGGCCCATAACTGTGATTTGGATAGGAGCTGCCTTTTATCAAACAGATAATTGAGGAACATCAGGCTGAGTTGAAAGTTGCATAACATTGCCAACCTAACTCAGACTGGTCCACTCAATTCAGCTTGTTTCAGCAGTTTGGGACATACAATTGAGTCTTACTTCATTTTTATTACTCCTAAATCTAATTTGAGAATTATGATAACAATCTGACTTGAGTGGGAATTTTGGAGAATTCAACTACTGAGACTTACTTCCAGTGGTGAAAAGAAGCCCTCAAATCTAATCTAAACCTTGGACAAATTGACTTCACCATAGTGGATTGAACCTGACTGAACTATCATCTGTGGTCAGTAGGTAATTCATTATCTCCCGTAAGTGTGGCACTTCCCTAATGGGTTGTAAATAAATCACGCCAAAATTATTATTACAATTAGATCAATTAGATATCATGTGGCCCTTCCCCTATGAGTTGAAAATAAGTCCACTTATAATTTGATTAGAGTAGTTAGTTCTAACAGTTAGAGGCAGCACTTCCTAAGGGATGTAAATAAGCCCACAGTAAATACAAATCAATTAGTATTGAAATTAGATGTAAGGTGGCACTTCTTTAGGGATGTATATAAGCCCACAATAAATCCAAATAAATTTGCATTGAAATTAGATGCAAGGTGGCACTTCCTAAGGGATGTAAATAAGCCCACAATAAATAAAAATATATAACTTAGTATTGAAATTAGATGTAGGGGGCCCTTCCTAAGAGATGTAAATGAGCACACAATAAACACAAGTAGATTACTGACAACCAAATTAGATTAACATTGTGAGACTTCCTAGGAGAAGTAAAGTCAACTAAAATTATAGGGACTCTCCCAAAAGGCATTAGTGGGGACTCTTGTTAATATAAAGTAGTGAGGTGTAAGGATATCTTGTTTAGATGATTATTCCAGAATGTTGAGTAGACAATTTATAGATTCTATGGGATTATGAGCTGGGTATTTATTCTATTAATAGTATCTAGCGTCGACTAGGGTGACTCCCCTCATTTTGCGCATACTTTAAAATAACTCAAAAAGTACGCGGTGGAGAAACTTTGTATTTACGGTGTGTATAGCTATTATTATGACCATGGAGCACCATAAGTTTCAACCTTCCAGCAACAACCAAAAGAAAGTTATTCACAAAACACCGTGCGGCGAGCTACGGCCCCTAATCGGGGGTGACTCCCCGCACCCCCCATATATCAATAATTGAAAGGCAAATTCCAAGTTTGAGAGTACCAATAGATAGAGCAAACTCATATTAGTATATATCAGTAGCTTAAAATATATTGTTACGTTAAATATCAAGTCTGACGGGTCTTTTTTATGCTCGCCTTTTGCTGCCATCATGCTCGACTGTCGAAGGAATTATTTTTTTCAATTTCACAGCATTAAATAAAGTTTTTCTTCAAAAATTGCAATCTAACTTTAATGGAAGTCATTTCTCCACATCCTGAACCAATTATGACCCTAAACTATTAGTAAATTAGGGAATATTATGAAAAAACGATCTTTTTAACAATACCATAAAATAGATTAAAACATTATTTCTTCAAATCAATAGCAAACTTATTGCATTAACATGAATACAAGTCATGCTATGTAAGGTATTGTTATCTAGATATGAAAATATGACGGAAAAAATTGTTCCTGGGCGTTAAACATAAGTCAACACTTAGGCCTAGACTTGTCACCATGTGTTAAAAACATCGGGTCATTATAAAATTAGTTACACATTTTGAAATTAGCTATGGTATCATTATTGTGGGCCATTTACTTCCAGATGTCTTTACATGTCTGTAGAATTGCATTTAATTACTTTTCATTGAAGAAAAACAAAGATATTTAATAACCTGGGGTGACTCCCGGCAGTTGTATATTTGTATATATCTACAAAAGTTTACATTTCTTCATAAAATTCTTCATATGCAACGAACTACAACATATTCCGAGTATCACCACCAAATTTGGCTCTAATCCAATGGAAACTCTAGCCACAGCTTCAAAGTTTGCGGAACGTCAAGTTTTCCGAACCAAAATTTTTGGGGACCTGAAAAACACACCTTCACTTTGGTGATTTTTCATAAATTCTGTGCGCGCATCGAATTTCTACAAGTAGCTGATACTTACTAACAAAGACCTGCTTTTTCAAGTTCCATAGTCAAATATTGTGATTTCCGACGTTTTGGTGCCCAAAAGGGGAGTGCGGGGAGTCACCCCGGGTTTTCGACTGCGGGGAGTCACCCCGGTCGACGCTAAATACATTGTGACTTGACATCCGTTAAAGGGTGAATAAAAGGGGATATCTGTGGGGCCATACCTTTCACGGTGACAAAACTATTTGTGATTGGATTTAGGCCAAAAATAAAAATAGTTATAAATTTCTGGGAATATTTACAATCAGTTGACTGATGCAATAGCTATGTTATTTACAGTTGGTAATTGTTAATAACTAGCTACCTGATGTAAACTAATATACTTATACCTGTCAATATCAAGCATTGATTTGGTATTACATATCTGCACACTCATTTGATAAGGAAGAACCCAAACAAACAAGCACTCAGTAGTTAGAAAAGGGTTTTTGTAGCCTTGAAGGCACACCAAGGCATAGATCTAAATTACGATGGCTATGTATGTTCATGTGGCAAGCCATCCTGTGACATTGCCACACCTCCTCCCTGTCTGGCCGACTGTCTATTAAAGAGGTTGTACCCTTCAAGTTGGAACTTGCCTTCAAACAAGACTACTTCTGTCTGGATCCACGTTTCCGCAATGCCTATTAGCTAAATCAGGCATCTAGGAAGCCACCAGGCAGTGGAATTCTGCTTGTTTGTTACTGATTGATCTAGCATTCAAAAGTAGCAGCCGGAGGCCATCTCTATTGTTCTCAGATCTTTGGATGTGTTCTCGTTTCCCGGTTGTAGTGGCCGCTTGTCTCAGGGAGGAGGGTGATCGGGGAGGTTGAGGGTCTGGGTTGCTCCCCTCGTCATCACTCCAACTGTCACTGTTCATGTCGGAGGCTTCTGTGCGGTTGCTCCACGAGCCAGCTTTGATCTTGCTGATGCTCAGTTCAGCGCCATTACTGTTGGCCAGGTCAGGTTGGGTAGCCCTGTCCCCGTCAACTATGGCTCCCTCCGCAGGGACAGCTGTCTTGATAATTGTGGTCTGCTTCAGCTGGACTATCGTATCTCTGTCGGCAATCTCAGTATCTGTATCTGAGCTGGTGTCTCCTCTGCTGCTGTGGTCATCCTTGCCTGAGCTCATGGAGCTGGAGCTAAAGTCCTGCTCAGGTCTGGCCAGCACGGTGTCAGCAGCCCCCGCAGAGTTTGTTAAGAGCGTTTGGTTTCTGGTGTTTGTGTTGGGGGTGATCTTAGACTCTGTCTTGGTCCCTTTGTCCAAGGAATCGGCAACTATGGCAAGGGCAGAAGAGCATTACTTTCTCTTCCTTTACCACTTTTTCTTCCTCCGCCCATTCCCTGCGGTGTGTGGGTGTGTTGAGGGGGTTGCTCCATTGCTGGGATGTTCCCTAATACTGCACCTACGCATTTCTCACCCGCCCCTTACCCCATCCTGCAAGAACCACTGGCACATATTAGAAAACCCGTTAATTTTTGGCATACAACAGCTTGCCGTCCCCTGTTGTTGCTATTCTCAAATACTCAAGGGTTTGGAATTATTATTTGAACACCAAATTGGACTATTATAAATATATGTTTGTCCTGCGAGTCAGAAATACAAACCCAAATAATATGAATGTTTGCCCGGCGAGTTATATACACGCACATTTGCCACGCAGGTTAGAAACATGTGCCACCAAGTCAGCTGCAAGCAACATTATGTAACATGTCGGCGCACCGTTACAGTTGTCGTACACCATGCATTCCTACTACAACAATAATTTATAGAGAAAATAAATGGCTTCAGAGTGATTTAGTAATCAAGTATAATAGTATTCTACAGACAAAAACCATACAATTGGTGTTGCCCTGGACTCGGCAAAGTGATGAGATTGGGTATGCAACAACGTCGCTAAACAAACAGTGCCGAACCAAATTTATGCAGGCGGCGTCAGTGAGATTGTTAGTGTTGTGTGTTTCTTACTACTAACCTCTTAATGAACTATTTGGGTAACTAAGACAAAAATAAAACTCACAATTGCTAAGATTCTTCAATCAACGGGTCAGTGAAATCCTAACATATTTTACTCTAAAATGGATATAAGTTCCTACACCAATACTCCACTTTAGGTCCTTCTGGTGGCTGCTGGTGTTGTCCACTCTGCTCTTGACTAACTGTTCCTAATTGCTCAACAACTCACGCTTATGTATGAGATTGGAATTGTCCAAATGAGAACAGCTCTACTGTTTGCTAACTGCTGAAGTGTGTCCCCGGGTTTACTGGTGTCTCATTGGCCCCCAAGTTATTTTAGCCGTTTTTGAATAAACACGTGGCCTGCATGTAATCCTATAGCAGGCACAGAAATGCTGACCTCTCCACTTGATTGACAGGAACAAATGGCATACACTTACAACGGTTCTCGTGCTAGTAACCTTATCCGGGGCCTATCTGAAGAAATACAGATAATGTACAGATTTAAAACACGACGGAGTCATTTAGTACAACAAAAAACATCCTACATTTACAGTAATATACCTTGTTATTAGTATTACCCATATTAAAAATTTGTCAACTATATTTTAGTCCGTAATGCGTACAATTACATAAAAACATCCTACCCAGGGCCCATAGTCGCTGAGAGCAGCAACTACAGAAATATATATAAACCAATATTTAAGGTGTATAACGCAGTGTTGCCATTCCAAAGGTTTTTCTCAGCGCATGTGCCCATAGGTAAATTGACTTGTTTGACCTTCATCAAGCTACTTTGCAAAATAGGACCAATTATAGCCTGATGGATTGTTTATAAACTCTATGTTGGACAGAGTCCAATACGATGAACCATTTATGATCTTTACATTGAACCGATGATGACACGATGAAATGTTATGAGCTTGAAAACGAAACGATTTGGGCACAACGAGCCGCCGTACCAATGAAAATCTTACCAGATATATTGGTCCCAATCCATGAACTTTCCACCTTGATAAATTAGTGGTAGGACAAAAATCAGCGGAGTTGCTGCATAAAGTTAGGCGTAGTTCAATAATAAAGGCATTTAATTTCAATGATATACAACAAAGTTATTGATAACAAGATCCTCAGAGTTGTAGGCAAAATTTCTGCGGAGTTGATCGTACATCTGATGTAAGTATTTTTTTCACCCTGGCTTGCTGTGAATGGCCTGGCAATGCGATGCGCTGATCAGCCACGTTTCATAGTATGGCCTTCATCGACAACTCTCTGGCAAGGAATTTGCTAATTGAACACTTCAAATTTTGGTGTTGGCAATAAATTAATACAATAAACTTATCAAATAACTGTTTTGACAAAATTTTCCTCCTTCAAATGACCAAATTTTCTGTCTGGAGGATATAAAAGTAATCAAATTCCGGAAAGTGTTTGTTTACATATTCACCACGTTGTTGGCAAGAATTGAGATGACTTCTCCAAATGCCCGTGCAAATGATCGTTGCTTGACACCATTTCACTCTTCATGTGCTGCCTGAAGTCCTGTAATAAAATGGAAGACTAAAAACTGCGTATTACAAATTTAAAGTAATGTGTCCAGATCCTCTTCGCAGAAATGAGACAAAGTAATTAAAATATGTAATGACCATTTCACAGGCATCGCAGAAAGAGCCGGTGTAGCTTCCAAGTGTTTCCACTTTTTGGTAAAATAATCTATTCTGGGGTAATCAAGGCACTCCTAGGGTAGTGTCTAGGGCGGTGCAATTGGAGCCAATTTCTACGGTGATCGAGTCAGTTAGGGTAATTTAAAGATGCATGACTGCTGAAAAAAAATTTAACATAGGGAATTTTTTGTTTTGTTTAACTGTGACAATGTAAGAATGGCATTTTTGGAGATTGTCCAATGACTTTTGTTCACACACGTTGTCCAGGCAGAATTCTGTGTTGTACTACAGTCTAACGTAAAGGCAAGAATAGCATCCTTTGTTGTGGTCAGATAACTTTTGCTCACTCGTAATTTCCAGATTTCTTTTTCAATCAATGTGACTTTCAATTATGAACTATCAGATCTTTGATAGCTATTGCCTACTGTGGTTGACTGTCCAAGCAGATTTTGCTGATGTAATTGAACTGTGTTGGCTTCATCTAATTCTGGTAGGAATACACAGTTCAACTTTGATAGATTGATCACTGTGTGTGGACAATTGCTTCAACTGTACTGCTTGTCACTAGATATATGCTGCTTGTTCTTACCTTTGCAGCCCCCCCTCCCAACGGCTCAGCATACCCAGTCATCAGGTGCACCGAGTCAAGAGAGGCCAGCAAGGCCATGCGCACCAGCACCTATTAAGACTCGGCAGAACAACAACCGGAAGATGCTGGAGGGGAGGCGCACCATTGGCTTCCGGAGAACAAACCCAAAGCCACTTGCATGAAAACCAAAAGCACAACTGCAACCCAGCAGAAAACTTTGAAAGCAAATACAGATACACATATACATATATGTCTAAATAAAAAAAAAGCAACAGGACAAATCACACCACAGATTTGCCAACACGACTGGGAACGCAAGACCATAGCAACCAAACAACCTATTCCCAATTAACTCAGCCAACCCTGCCTTGAAAGCAGAAATGGTAGCAGACTCAACAACAGCAGCAGGCAGTTCATTATATATCCTAATGCATCAAACATTAAAAATCCTCCTTGCCACATCCACAGAGCAGCGGGGCATCAAGAGTTTAGGCTGATCCAGCAAACATTGGAACAGGATGGACGAATCAAAACCCTCTGTGTCACAACACAGAATTCTCCAATACTTTATGAGGTCACTTCTCAGTATCCTGAACTTGATTGAGAACAAATTGAGAGCTATCAGCCTGTCATGGTAGGACATCTCAGACAGACCATGCACCTGTTAGGTCCACCTCCTCTGAGCAGACTCAAACAACTTCGCATCCTGGACATACCCAAGATTCCAGACATGGGAGCAGTTATCAAGAATGGGACTGACATGTGCCACAAAGAGGATGACCAAAAAATTTGGGCTTCTGTTCACTGTCGACCTAAGCAAATCACTACGAAGACCAGCAGCTTGTCTCACAACTTCTCTGACATGGCCATGAAACTTAGACCAACATCTACATGAACTCCCAAGTCGCGATGAACTTGGATGAACTCTAAACGAGCACCCCCAAGAGTGTAAACAGCCTCTGCACCGGGACCAGTCCAACCAGCTAAATGTCTTCTGAAACGTAAGACAACACACTTGCTAGGGTTCAATGACAAATTCCATGAAGGTGGAGTCTGGAATACTTTGTCAAGGTCTCCCTGCAAAACAGACACTACCAACAACATCATGACATTTGGAAGACAAATTTATTTTATAATCATCAGCGAATGTGCCAAACTTAGATACAAGTCACCAGTCAAAAAAATAACATATATGAGAAAGAGGACTAAGCCCAAGACTGAAACCTACTCTGAACATCCCTTGGCTGACTATTCACTCTATCAACGCCAACACACATAATTTGAGAATGAAGAAAACTACCAATCCACCTCAATACAACCTCAGAAACTCCTAGTGCCTGCAACTACAGAAGCAAAATAGGATGGGAAACAAGATCAAATAGCTTTGTAAAATCAAGCATGGTCATATCTACTACCAAGCCAGCATCAACAGACCTAACTACATCCAAATAGACCAGCAACATTTGATCCTCTGTTGATCTAGCCTTCCTAAATCCAAACTGTCTAGAAGAAAGGAGCTGGTAAGACTCAAAATAGTCCACCAGCTCAGCAGCAACAATCCTCTCCACCAATTAGCAGCAAACAGAGGTGAGGCTAAATAGACAATAGTTGAGGGGATCATAACTAGATTTACTTTTACACATTGGATTCATCAATGAACTCTTCCATGCATCAGGGAGCATTCCACTCTGCTGAGAAAGGTTAAAGATTATAAAGATAGGCTATATAAATTGCACAGCACACTTCTTCAGTAATTTTGGGTGGAGTCTATCCATGCCCATTGTTGAACTAACATTGAGCCTCTCCAGAAGGTCATGGATATTCCGAGACATTATGGCACTTGCTCATTTCGCCATCAAATAACTGGAAGAGAGCAGGATTGGGAGGAATATCCTCTCTACACACGTCAGAGAAGGCAGATGACAGGAGCTCAGCCATCTCCAGTTGATTGTAAACCAGCTGTCCACCTGCATTACAAAGTGGTCCAAGCCCCTGAGGACCTTTCTTCTTCCTTTGTATATAAGCATGGAACAGCAGTGTGTGTTGGTTATGACGCGTGTGTGGGGGCCACAATCACCCGTTTCTCAACAAGGCATGATACATGCACTACAATTGGCTGATGCCGACCATATTTCCCATTGGACCGCATGTCTTCACAATGGAAGTACAACGATAGAATTGCAGTTGTTGAATTACAGAATTGGACATTGGATGGCCAAGAGCACATACGGAACCGTAAGTTAGGTAAAAACTCAGCCATCTCCTGTGGTGAGCTTTGTGATATTCATTCCATGCGTAATGAATGAAAAATTTGACTATGCTGCGCTAGCTGGCAAATGTCAGAAGTTTATTAGTATAATTGGAGAGTCTTTGTTTTGACACCTTCCTGTAGGTGAGTGCCAAATGGTATTTTGTTGACTTGGCAAGCATATATCTGACCGCATCAATGCAGGCTACTCCCCAGCCATACTATGAAACATGGGTGATCAGGAGCAATGCACCAAGATTGTGTAATGCGACCGAATAGTGTATTGCATCGGAATCCTTATGTGAGGTGTATTGGAAATTTGAACCATGCTGCCACAGCAGAAGAATTGTACATAATATGATGGGTGAATGTGCATCACTGTCGCCCGATGCAGTTACGGCAGGTTTATGTGCCGTAACAATATGTTTTTCTAATATGGCACCTATGTAAATACACCAAACAACATTCAGATTTTGTACCACACTTCTCATATTGACTGCTAAGGCATTGCCATATATGGATCTTGTATCCTCCCACATAATACAGACAGGTTACTGGACCAGCGTTTCTATTCTTTTTCATTACCTAGCCTACATAGTTTTCTCATGAAATCAATATAGGTCAAATTATAATTACTAATAATACTCACCCTGTGTTAGGCCCTTTACCAACAATGAAGGGTAAAACTATCCCTACAATGGCCCAAAACACTGAAACAACAACCACGGGAATCGTGTCGGCACCCATCTTCGTTGAGATATGTCAGCTGACTGAAACCTGAGGCAAGATCACTACTAGTGGTGTGCGTCCTGACACTGCCAAACGTAGAAAATGTAAATGTAACAAGCAGCACTAATAAAAATATGGAGAGAACGAGATATTTTTGAATAATGTTTTGTTATTAAAAATTTGAAAACAATCTTCTATATCAATTTAACTGTTTTGAAGAAACAACAAAAAAGAACATTTAAAGTATGACAACCGTGATCACATGATAGAGACTTCCTTTTACTCTCTTGGCAGAAATCACATGTTTTCACATCAAATCTTGACTAAGCACGATGACTGAATTGAATTTATGGTACGTACTGATCATAATAATATTGATTAAATGATAACAATATGAATTATAATAATGATAATAATACCAATAATAATAATTATAGTAATGAAAATGATAATAATAATAATATTATTATTATTAATAATATTACTATTTGAGCCATATTAACAACCATCATGGACAGAGTATTTCAATAGAGATATTGTCATAAATATCGTTAGAGTGATGTTTAGGTCGCACCATCAGTCTGAATATAGTTACATAATTAGTACACACAATAGAAAATATGTCAAGGCACACAACTTTATCCAACATTTGTGCACAGCAATCCTCTCCATCACCTTAACATTGACGATGAAGCGAGTGCATCACATCACCTAAGCAGATTGCTATGAGGATTTCATTTGGATAACTCATATTTCGAGTCATAGGGCTGTTCTATCCAAGTCGGGAGATAGTATTTAGTACCTTGCGGCCACACTAGCATACATATAGTTTTGTAGTGTCATATACAGTATCATGGGATT
>SDVV010023581.1:0-12734 GCA_016164225.1 Gammarus roeselii
AAACCTAAAACACCTGTGCGAATGAGGTGGTCCCTCCACCTCACTACGCACAAAAACATCTACTCATTTTACGAAGATACGCATTAACTCTATACTCTCTCGTACGCGCTAATACGCGAATATGCCACAATTAAAATATGTACTGACTTCATCTTGACAAAGCTAATATTGTCACGCACGAGGTTGTGTGGACTTACCTAAACCAACGACGGTCGCGCCCTACGGGGGAGCCTATAATGACTCGCGTTGAGGCTCTGGTGGAAATGAGGCCCAAATCAATCAATCAATCTTAACGTTCAATGGAAGTGGTGCAAGCAAAGTTGCCTTTTCAACTAATCCATTTATAATGATGAAGTCACTCACCGAACAACTAGGAAGAAAACTGACAGAAATTCACCAACGGCTAAAGTAATATCTGGCCTATGTCGTAATTTTCACAATGAGACAGGTATGTGAGAAGTACCTTGCCAAAGAAAAGGATATGTTCTGGACCTTCATGGATCTGGAAAAGGCATACGACAGAATTGAAAGGGAAGCGCTGTGGAAGGTGTTGCGTTTGTATGGAGTGGGCGGACATCTATTGAAAGCAGTGCAGAGTTTCTATGCTGACAACCGAGCATGTGTCAGAGTGGGGAGCGAGGTGAGTGATGGGTTCACAGTGAAAGTGGAACTGAGACAAGGCTGCGTGATGTCTCCCTTGCTGTTCAACCTCTATATGGATGGAGTGGTCAGGGAGGTGAACGCGAGTGTGCTGGGTCGGGGCTTGGAACTGTTGGAAGCGAATGGGCGGGGTTGGCAGTTGAGCCAGTTGCTATTTGCTGATGATACGGCCCTGGTTGCAGATTCGGAGGAGAAGCTATGTAGGTTAAGTGTCTGAGTTTGGTAGAGTGTGTGAGAGGAGGAAGCTTCGAGTGAACGTGTGTAAGAGTAAAGTAATGAGATGCTCGAGGACTGTCGATGCAAGCAAAATTAGTGTCACCCCAATTGGAGAGCTCTTGGAGGAAGTTCAGTGTTCTAAGAATTTGGGCTCCCATGTGGAGAAAACTGAACTAGTGGAAACTGAAGTGAAGGAGGGATATTAAGTGTTGGGTGCACTTAAGAGTGTAATGAGCTGTAGGACGTTGGGGATGGAAGCAAAGAGAGGGCTGTATTAGGGTGTTGTTGTCCCAACTGTACTCTACGAAGCTGAGGCTTGAGGGGTGAGAGCAGAGGAGAGAAGAAGGTTGAATGTTTTCGAGATGAAGTGTTTGAGGAGCATGGCTGGAGTAACGCGAAGAGACCGGATCACCAACGACGTGGTTCGAAGCAGAACTGGGATGGTGAAGAAGTTTGAGAACAGAGTGGATTCGCGTGTACTGGGATGGTTCGGGCTCATGGAGAGGATGGATGAAGGGAGATTGGTGAAAAGGGTGATGAATGCGGAGGTGAGTGGTCGCAGGCCTAGAGGTAGACCGAAGTTTGGGTGGATGGATGGTCTGAAAAAGCCGTTGGGAAGGAGAGACATGAATGTGGAGGTGGCGAGAGAGCGTGCAATGAACAGGCGTGAGTGGAGAAGGATTGTGAATGGTTGATTTTGACGCTGCTCTGATGTACTTTCCCGCCCTTGGCATCCCGCTGTCAGGATGGTCGTGAGGGGGGGAGGGCGGTCACTATGACGCGGCGGGGGTAAACCAGTGAAAACTGTCGGGCCCTGCTGCTGACGACGGTTTCTCGGACTGCACACAGTCCTAGAGATGATTTATGCAGAGATGACGACGAGATTGATGCATCCCCCGCGGTCGACCACGCAGCAACGCTCACTACTATAAAAACGAAAAGGCAAAGAGATGAAGAAACCCCGATATCCAGGCACCACTGAGCAAAAAGGTCAGTTACAACTCTCAAATTACTGCCCGCCAGGACCAAAACCCCGAATTACCTCCACCTGCCTCTAATGCGGCTCCATTTGTGAAAAACCCACTGCGAGGGACAAGATTTCCCGTCAACAAACCCGACTCACGAACACACCACCATCGAGAACGACCACGACCTTGCTGACAGCGCTCATCCCAAAAAGCTCATACGCGAAATCTCAGCACAACCAGTCATCTTACAGATACAGATACGGACAACACTAGTCCGAAATCCCCCAAGCAAGGGGGTGGCCGACGACAAGGCGCACCTCACACTCTCATACACTCACTCGGACATCTTAGCTCGTTTGCGCAGACGGGTCCGGCCGAGGACCCCGCAACACACCCTCCGGGTCATGAGTGCGATTCAAATTCAGTGTCGGCAGCAGGGCCTGACAGTGTGACTGGTTTACCCCTGCCGCGTCAGGATGACCGGGCACCCCCCGCCCACAACCTTACCGTCTCTCAACGATATGCCCGGGGCGGGTAAGCACATCAGGGCAGCGTCAAAACTCATCCGTTCACTATCATTCTCCACTCACGCCTATCCAGTGCACGCTCTCTCGCTACCTCCACACTCACGTCTCTGCTTCCTAACGCCTGTTTCACAACATCCATCCACCCAAACTTCGGTCTCCTTTTAGGCCTACGTCCACTCGCCTCTGACTTCAACACCATTTCACCAATCTTCATCCATCCATCCTCGCCATGTGCCCGAATCGTCTCAAAACAAGTGAATCAACTTTGTCCTCTAACTTCCGCCACCATTCCCGTTCTGATGCGAACCACGTCGTTAGTGAACCTGCCTCTCAGCGACACTCCAGCCATGCTCCTCAAACATCTCATCTCCAAAACATTCTACCTTCTCCTCTCCTCTGCTCTCACCCAGTTGACAGAACGACACCCTCATACAGCCTCCTCTTTGCTCCCATCCCCAACGTCCTGCAGCTCATTACGCTCTTCAGTGCACCCAACACTTCACAACCCTCATTCACTCGCGACTTCACCTCGGTTTCCACTAATTCAGTCTTCTCCACATGAAGCCCCGATACCTAAAACACTTAACTTCTTCCAACAACCCTCCATTTAGGAGGACACTAATTCTGCTCTCACCGACAGTCCTCGAGCATCTCATTACTTTACTTTTACCCACGTTCATTCGAAGCTTCCACCTCTCACACACTCTACCAAACTCAAACACTGGCCTACATAGCATCTCCTCTAAATCCGCAACCAGGGCATCCGCAAATAGCAACTGGCTCAGCTGCCAACTCTGTCCATTCACTTCCAACAGCTCCAAGCCACGACCCAGCACACTCGCGTTCACCTTCCTGACCACTCCATCCAGATAGATATTGAACAGCCAGGGAGACATTACACAGCCTTGTCTTTGTCCCACTTTCACAGAGAACCAATCACTCACCTCGCTTCCCACTCTGACACATGCTCGGCTGCCTACATAGAAACTCTGCACCGCTTTCAATAAATGTCCGCCCACTCCATACAGACGCAACACCCTCCACAGCGCTTTCCTGTCAATCCTGTCGTATGCCTTCTCCAGATCCATGAGAGCCCAGAACACGTCCTTTCCCGTTGCAAGGTACTTCTCACATACCTGTTTCAAAGCAAAAATCTGACCGGCGCGCCCTCTACTACTCCTAAAACCACACTGTACCTCTCCAATTGCACAGTCCGTGCAGTCTCTAATCCTTTTGATCAGCACTCTCCCGTACAACTTACCAACCGCACTTAACAGACTGATACCTCTCGAGTTACAGCATTCATTTTTAACTTCTTTGCTCTTATACAGCGGAACAATGCAGGCACTGCGCCACTCAATTGGTACCACGCCAGTTACAAAACATAAGTTCAGTAACCTCACCAACCTTTCGACAATCGTTACTCAACAATTTTTCAGGCACTCTGTCGCAACGCCATCCAAACCCGTGGCTTTCCCTGATTTCACCACCTCCACCACCTCCTGCACCTCTTCCCTGCTAATGTCCGCCACAAGTCTCTCTCCCAAAACTGGCATCCGATCGCCAGCACCCACTGCATCAATGTCAGCCTCTCTGTCATCCTCGACATCCAACAACTCATCAAAATACTCGGCCCACCTCTTCCGTACATCACCATTTTCCAACAACAACTGGCCGTTTTCATCTTCTTCCACTTCCTCCTTTCCGGTCTCTCCCTTTCTCAATCTCTTCACCTCTTTCCAGAACATCTTTTTTGTTCTCATCAAAATTCTGACACAACCGTCTGGCCCACCTGGCATCAGCATCCCTTTTGGCTCTCCTCACCATCCGCTTCACCTCGTTTTTCCCGTCTGTATAGCCTCTATATGCCACCACAGACTTCACCTGCAACCACTCCTCAAACGCTCCTCTTTTCCGTGCCACCGCCAGTTTAACCTCCTCGTTCCACCACTCGCAACCTTTCCTTCTGCACCCGCCCATACGGCGTACAACACGCACATTCTTCGCACATCTCAACAATGCGTCTCTTAACGTCTCCCATTCTTCCTCCACATTTCTTAGATCCTGTCCTTTCACGTTGTCATATTCTTCTCATAACGCTTGTTGGAACTCCTCAGCTGTGCTTCTCACATTCAGTTAACTCACTTTCACTACCCCTCTTCCTCCTCCCACTCTTTTGTTGCCCTTCCACCTCTGCTCCACTCTTAATCTACCTTCCATCAGCAGATGGTCAGACACTCTTCACCCCTCCCCTCTCAACACCCGCACATCCAGCAGCCTCCCCACCACTCTCCTCGATAGCAGCATAAATCCATCAGCGCTCTCCCGTCCACTGCACCACGGGCCATCTTTACCCACGTGTACTTGTGGAATCTCGCTTCTTGAACAAACTGTTCTCGACCACCAACTCCTGCTCCATACACAGACCTATCAGGTTTTCTACACTGTCATTTCTACCGGGAACGGGGAACGCCATACCTTCCTATCACATTTTCCACCACTGCATCTCCAACTTTCGCATTAAGGTCACGCAGTACAACTACATTGAATTGACCTCCAAAACTCTCAATACACTCACTCATGTCAGTCCAGAATCGCTCCCTCTCCTCCTCACTCCTCCCGCTTTCTGGACCATATGCATTCACAAATACCCATCTTCCTATGCATAACTTAACTTTCACATACATCAATCTTGAAGACTCCTCCTTCCACTCGGTAACGCTACTATTACCTGGCCCAAATGCCTAACACTCCACACAACCACCCACACAGATAAAAAAGGCTACCGCAGAAGAAGAGCTCACTCGCTCACAAAGCAAACACAAAGAGCACCAACTTTCGCGTTTTTGTCCACTCGAAGTGTTCGGTATATAGCAAGACTGTCGGTGCGAGCAGAATTAGTGTCCTCCTAAATGGTGAGTCGTTGGAACTCGCAGCCGCGACCGCAGCAGGCCACCTTTCACCGAAGGCAGACATTCCCGTGAACTATCCCGACTGAGGAACCCCTGGGCAAACTCAAAAACGCGAGCACCATAAAAGCTCTAGCAAATCACGTGACCACTCTTGATCATCAAGGTCTGTATGCGAACAGCCTTCAAAATGAGCACCAAAATGCTCCAGTGAAACTGCCAGGGACTCGGAAACAAGAAAGACGAATTACTATCTTTAATCGCCACCCATAAACCTTTGATGATAGGCCTCCAAGATATCGAACTCCAAGAGACAGCCACTTCCAGAATTCCCCATTATATCATACACCGCCGCGAAGGCCACACCAACGAGACTGCTCACGGCAGAGTGGCCTTTATGATCCACTAAAACGTCCCTCACCTCCCCTTCCTCCTGAGGACAGAACTCCAGGCTATCGCTATAAAGATATGCGTCTCAAGGCCAATAACAGTAGTATCCATCTACCCATCACGAAGCCATGACCTCTCGGAAGCACTAGTGACCGAATTGCTAAACCAACTGCACTCGCCAATACTCCTCCTTGGAGACTTCAACAGCTACCAAGAAACATTTGGATGCGTGGCATTATCACACCCCAGGGATGTGATCATGTCTAACACCATAAACACTCGCAACGTGGTCCTTCTCAACGATGGACAACCCACCCGAATCACCCCCGAAAGTGAAACTGACATCGATTTATCCATATGCTCCCCCACTCTGGCACCCCAACTCGTTTGGGGAGTTTTGCCTTCAACACACGACAGCGACCATAACCCAGTCGACAGCGACCATAACCCCTACCCCACAAGAACTTCGATTCAACTACCGGAAAGCCAACAGGGTGGAATACTCGGCACACATCGCGTGGAGCGGTATGGATGGCATCCCCGAAAACATTTCGGGACACGACCTCCTCGTCCAACTATACGAAAAGTTTCAAGCTGCAGCCAAGGCAAGCATTCTCCAGTATGCCCCTTCAACCTTCTTTCTGAAACCATGAGGTGCCGAGGGGTGCAAGAAGCAAGAGATAAGCGTGAAAGGCTATACCATGCCTACCGACGCGCACGGTCCCCCAGGAACCGAGTAGCGTGGAAAAGGGCATCTGCTGTATACCGAACACTTCGAGTGGAGAAGAAACAGGACAGCTGGGCTCAATTAGTCAACACTATTAATCGAAACACTCCCCCTCTCCCATGTGTGGGAAAAAATCCGACGTATCCAGATATAACCTGAGTGACCTATAACATCCTTTCAGACGGAGGCAGAACTTATTCATCCCACTCGGAAATCGCAAATAAACTAGCACAGACGTTTAGCCAGGTTTCCCAATCAACAAACTACACGGCTGCTTTCCAACGGGAAAAGGACTTGCGAGAAAGTGAACATTTTGACTTTACTTCTAGAAACGAATAGGCCTACAACAAACCTTCTCCCTCCACGAACTACAGTGCGCCATAGACCATACACATGAAATTTCACCTGGGCCAGACCGGGTACACATCAACATGATCAAGAATCTCTCAGATGGCTGCCATGAACACTTATTAAAAATGTTCAACACTCTGTATTCAAATTCGTTTTTTGCCGTTCAATGGCGGGAATCTGTAATTATCCCAATACCCAAACCCGGGAAATTCCACGGTGACCCACATAACTATCGCTCTTACCAGCGTCCTCTGCAAGACTATGGATAGAATGATAAACACGCGCCTTGTCGACTACCGTGATATGCATGCAGGCCTGAACAGCATCCAGTGTGGCGGCCGCAAGCACCACTCTACGACGGACCACCTTGTACGACTGGAATCTGACAAGACAGGCATTTGTGCGAGGGGAACATGATGTTTCCATATTTTTCGACGAGGAAAAAGCATACGATACTACCTGGAAATATGACATCATGAAGGATATCCACCGCAAAGAGCTGAGAGGCCACTTACCACGTTACGTCCACCAATACTTGCAAAACATCACCTTCAGGGTTGAAACCGGCGACACCCTGTCACCATCCTATCCGCAAAAAATGTGCGTCTCCCAAAGAAGCGTCCTCAGTGTCAATTTTTCTATACTCAAAATCGACCAGATAGCAGACGTTCTCTCGCGCGACGGAAGATTGCTTGCATCACTATACGTGGACGATTTATAATTAAGCTACAGGCACCCCAGCCTCTGAACAATTCAAAAGGAACTCCAGAAATGTCTAAGCCTAGTCGGGAACTGGGCCTCCTTAAACGGATTCCGATTCTCGCCCTCCAAAACGAAAAACATACACTTTACTCTTGTGCCCGGCTCACACCTTAAACCAGCCCTAACGCTGAACAACACTCCTCTAGTATACCAGGTATCAATAAAATTTCTCGGTCTTGTGTGGGACCCTAAACTAACATGGCGACCTCATATTGCAGCCCTGGAGACTCGCCGCAAAAAGGCAACCGGACTTATCCTCTGTAACATCCTTGATATTCAGCGTCTATATGGACACATTCATGACGTTATTCAGAATAATAATACGCTCGCGCATTGACTATGGAGAAATTGTTTCCGGTTCAGCAGCCAAAACCACCCTTGATCCTCTCTCCTTCATCGTAAATAATGCTCTGCGTATCACAACCGGTGCGTTCCGTTCCACACCCATCGAATCCCCGAACGTGCTTGCTAACAAGCTTCCTCTTCCGCTCCAGAGAGACAAACTCTCACTACAGTACCATTTTAAGACAAGGAGCTACATCAATAGCCCAGCACTCAGTGACGTCACCAACATTCTTGATAAACGCCTCTTTGCAGCTAAGAAGAACATATGCCCACACTTCTCTTTACGTGAGGACAATTTACTGACCTCGCTGAACATGGTCAACCTAGATTTGCAAACGTACCCCCAAACGAACAACCCCAACGAACACGTACCGCCGAGAATTCTCACGACTACTTGATGAACAGTACTCTGAGCACCTCCATATATACACTGACGGCTCCAAAACATTGGACGGAGTGGAAGCTGCCGCCGTAGGCGGAGGGACCTCGCGTTCAGCCATCCTACCCCAAGAAGCCTCTGTATTCTCTGCACGCTTTCAAATTGGCCATCTCCATTACAAAAAGTGACCGCCTCCGATTTTTTTCATATTTTCTGACAGTCTGAGTGTTCTCTCCCAGCTGATAACTCTGCACTTTGACCACCCTGCCCTTAGAAAAGTGCTACATGACCGATTCACGGTGTCCGGGACGGGCCAAGCGGTCGAGTTCTGCTGGATCCCTGGACACGCGGGAATAAGAGGAAACGAGCGCGCAAATTCCCTCTCTAAATAGGTATCTACCCAGCAGGAACAATTCATCTCCATACATTACCGAGACTGGTTCCCAGTCATCAACTTGCGTATAACATCACGATGGAACGTCTCTTGGCAACAGAGAGGACAAAAAATGCTTGCAGTTAAACCATTCGTGGGAGAGTGGGACGCCTGGTTTTCTGATAGGGGAGAAAGTGTTCACTAACCGTCTATGCTCAGGACCCACGTGGATAGCCCACAATCACCTAATGGACGTAGACAGGGGACCGGACGCACCACCATGCCCCTGTTTTCACAAAGTGGCAATCAGCGTGAAACACTTACATATGGATTGTAATGCACTCACAGCAACCCGACGAGCCTTCTTGAGCCCCCCGTGCAACCTACAATGCCTGCTCACAGAAAAAGAACATCGAAAAACACTGAATGCTTGCGGAACACGCACAGGACTATATGAAACCGTATGGAAGCAACGAAGTTTGAATCATCTCTGATCCTGAATTTGATGTCCTCCTTGCGTATTAATTGTGATTTTTGTCTTAACTTCGTTCACGAAGTTGTGGAGAATCAACTGATCATCGTGCTCTACAAGGGTCCACTCAGTCACTACACGTTGGAGCTCCGGTGGAAAACAGGAGAAACTACTACTACTTTATAGATCATTAACACTTTATTTTATTATTTAAGTATTTCTAATTTCGTGGGCTGTATTATTTATCTGTGTCCTTTTTTCATGGTGATCAATTTTGGATTAGTTATATAATTATACATCGTTGGAAGCTTGCAGGGGCCCTAGGTGGACTATGCTGTGTTTTAGTTAGTCTAGTCCAACCTACGGTGAGAGAAATTGCGCTCTCCCGGGCGCCTAATAAATGTCGGAGCACAGCTTGGCGTTTTGATGGCTAAATGTGAATTAATGTTGTTGTTGATTTTAGAGAGGGAAATTCTTGAATGATACTGTGCATGGAGGGGACGAGACGAGTCGAGGCAGGCTGAGGCGAGTGGATACGAGTCGACTGGCGAGGCGATGAACGAGACTAACCGAGGCTGGTTGAGACTAGGAGACCCGGGAGTGGAGGGTACTCGCGGAACTCGAAGGACCTGGGGGTTTCGGGAACCCGGGGGCTTTAAACTGTTTCGACTGATCTCGGCTGGTAGAGGTGCGTCGAGATCAGTTAAAACATGTTGAAGCGAGTCTAGTTGGTCGCGACGAGCCGAGATTGACCGACTCTGGGGACTTGGTTTACCCTCCGGGATTCGTCGGGCTCTATTGGGACCCAAGGGACCTCTGCCCCCCCCCCCTATCCCATTAAACAATGAGTGCGAAATCAA
The DNA here is from genome assembly GCA_016164225.1 of Gammarus roeselii. NCBI lineage: Eukaryota > Metazoa > Arthropoda > Malacostraca > Amphipoda > Gammaridae > Gammarus > Gammarus roeselii. The sequence goes on from SDVV010023581.1 coordinate 9,940, forward strand.
TAATCCGAGCAGTTTTTCTGCCCGTGACGAACCTGCCCTTACTTTCTTCTTCACGATCCACAATTTTGTCATGTAAAGCAATGCAAGTGAATTTGTGCGGGAGTTCCTGTTAGTGATTTTGTGAATAGATATTTTTTCTTAAGTCTGTGCTCGCTCGCGCGTGCACGTACCATATGTAGTTTCTGGGGTTGACCAGGACTGCGTAGCTATAAAACTTGTGACGTGTTGGGGTTGGAGTTGATCTAATCAGTGAAGCTATGGACCTTGTACCGATTTCGACGATACTATCTGTGCGCACTAGCGATGGCGCGCGTAGATATTACTCATGGAGTTCTGAGTGCTTGGAGGCAAAGATTCGTTTCGTCTGAGTCTTTACCTTACCTGAATAATTAATTGGACCTCTACTTAACTAGACCACGTAGTTGTTAACATTGTGTTGCGTTGCTGTCGGAGCTGACTTGGTCCGTGTAGCCGTAAACCTTGTACTAGTCCCAATGGTGATACCTGTGCGCACTAGCATGCGTACACATTTTTCTTGAAGTTCTAAATGATTGGAGGCGAGGATTCGTTCCTTCTGAGTCCTACCTGAATAAATGAAGTGTACTGTGATCGACCTGGACCGCGTGACTGTCTAGGTCGTACTGCGTTGCTGTCCGAGTTGATATTGTACGTGTAGCTGTAATCCTTGTACTAGTCTCGCCGATGCTACCTATACACATTAGCATGCCATGCATATATATTACTCATGAAGTTCTAAATGATTGGAAGCGGAGGTCCGTTTCGTCTTAGCTTTTTCTTAAGCGCACCAGCGTGGTCTGACTTCTGAAATTGCCAAATTTTTCTAACTTTGAAAGCGTTTTTTTTTTCTCGCACGCTGAAGCGTGCGAGTCTACTGGAATCCATGATCATCAAACCCTACGGGGGAGCCTATTATGACTCACGTTGAGGCTCTGGTGGTAGTGAGGCCCAAATCAAATCAAAACCAATTTCTGCTAAATCATACCCATAGTCAAGGTCTGGCAGAAAACACATTTTCACCATCTTATCCGCAGGAAATGGGCGTTTCTCATTAGAGCGTTCTCAGTGTCACTTTATTTTCTAAACCGATGAGCTGGACGACATCCATCCCCGTGACGGTAGACTGCTTTCATCACTATATGCGAACGACTTACTAATAAGCTATCCTAGCCTTCTGACAATTCAACGTGAACTCCAAAAGTTTCTAAACCAAGTTGGGGTGGATGGATGATTATTCATTTTATAGATCGTTAACACTATATTTTATTATTTTATTATTTTTCTCTGCCCTTTTTCATGGTGATAGATTTTGAATTGGTTATTATTATATGTATCGAGGTTGGCTGAGAGAAGGTGACCCAGGGATGGTAGGTTTTCATGGTACCCGCGGGACTCGGGGGACCCGGGGTTTCGGGAACCCGGGGGACTTGGGAGACCAGTTGGATTTGGGGGGATCCACTTTGACCTTTTTGGGGCCCCTTGAGACACCCTTGAGACCCTTTAGGACCCTTTTGAGAAACTGTGGGACCCTTTAGAAGCCCCTCTGAATCCTGGAACCTCTGCTCCCCCCTCCCAGCGCTGTAAAACTCATACACAGAAAATTGTTTGTGAGATGCATGAGTAGAACAATTAACCATTACAGTCCGCGGATTGCTGGCGCAGAGGGCGAGGGTCGCGTCGAAGCTGGTCGAGGTGCGTCGAGATCAGTCGAAACATGTTGAGGCAAGTCGAGTTGGTCGCGACGAGCCGAAACTGGCCGAAATGGTTCAAGACAAGCCGAGATGAGCTGAGGCGAAGGGTCTCAGGGGACTCGGAGAGCTCGGGAAGACCCGGAGGACATGGGTCACCCTCCGGGATTCATCGGGCTCTTTTGCGACCCAAGGGACCAATGCCCCCTCCCCTGCCCTATCCCCTAAAACAAACAATCTGTGCGAAATCATTAATCTTAGCAGTTTTTCTGCTCATGACGAACCTGCTCTTACTTTCTTTTTCACTTCCGCTCCGGCGAGACAAACTTTCACTACAATACTATTTTAAGACTAGAAGTCTTATCAACAACCTAGCAATCAGCTACATCACTAACATATCTGATAAGCGCCTTTTTGCGGCTAAGAAGAATATATGCCCACCATTTTCCCTACGCGTGGACAACGTGATGACCTCGCTCAAACATCAATCGAAAAGCTACTAAGCCTTCATTTTCCTACCAAATACTTCAAATTAACACACCAACATGGATGATCAACCCACCACCGGTCAACCTAGACCTGCAAATCTACCCTAAAGCAACTACTCCAACCAACGCGTACCGGCAGGAATTCCTAAGACTACTCGAGGAAGAATATTTAGAGCACCGCCACATATACACTGACGGCTCCAAAACCGCGTTTGGGGTGGATGGATGCTTATTCATTTTATAGATCATTAACACTTTATTTTAGTATTTTATCATTTCTTCTTGCTTGGGCTCTATTATTTTTTTCTGCCCTTTTTTCATGGTGACAAATTTTGAATTTTATCATTATTATTATATGTATCGAGGTTGGTTGAGAGGAGGTGACCCAGGGAGAGGAGGTACTCGTGGGATCCGCGGGACTCGAGGACCCGGGGTTTCGGGAACCCGGGGGACTTGGGAGACCAGGTGGATTTGGGGTGGTCCACTTGGATCTTTCTGGGGCCTTTTGGGACTCCCTTGAGACCCTTTGGGAGCCTTTTGAGAAACTGTGGGACCCTAAAGAGGCCCCTCTGAATTCTGGAACCTCTGCCTCCCCCTCCCA
>SDVV010023582.1:0-12734 GCA_016164225.1 Gammarus roeselii
CTCCTCCGTGCTCTCACCAACCACCAGGGCCGCCTCACCAGCAAACCTCCATTCAGCTGCTACCGCTTTCACTCCTCCGTGCTCTCACCAACCACCAGGGCCGCCTCACCATCAAACCTCCATCCAGCTGCTACCGCTTTCACTCCTCCGTGCTCTAACCAACCACCAGGGCCGCCTCACCAGCAAACCTCCATTCAGCTGCTAACGCTTTCACTCCTCCGTGCTCTCACCAACCACCAGGGCCGCCTCACCAGCAAACCTCCATTCAGCTGCTAACGCTTTCACTCCTCAAGTTATCACTTCAGAAAATATAAAGCTTTTTTATGAGGCAACTCGAGCTCTTTTAAGAGCAATTTAATGGTCAATTTTTTTAAATATTTCCTAGTGACCTCAATTCCTTTTTTTGATCATTTCCAAGTACAGTTACGGTTGGGTTTATCTGGAGACAGTATATAACATTTAGTGGTTCATGGACCATTGAGTGGACGATTAACTGGAATGAATGTTTACCCATTATTAACACAGCAAACGATGGCAGCAGTTGGGTGTTGAGGAGTCTGGGTAACTCTCCTTGTCGATGACCGCCCACTGCAAACCACCCTCAAGCTATGCTGAAGGGAAATAAGCATTTGTGTATGTACACATATTGTTATCGTCTATGGCACTTGGCTCTAAGTGTTTCTGCTATTCCACAGAGACTGTAATTGGGGAAGTTGTTCGGAGGATAATATATGTATAGGCATATGCTTCAAGCTGATAAGGAAACAAGGGATGACATGTTTAATGATTTGTTCTCCGTGACGCATTTCACCGCTTGTCGGTACATCAGACGGACGACCCAGAGGACTAAGCAGCACCGATGAAACAACAACTCAGGGAATGCTCGATGTTATATACAGAACTGAAATATCCTAACCAAAAACAAAAGCAGATACTGGCATTGATTACAAACACTGGTTGCAGTTCGTGTCCCCCATAGTGGACAGCAGTGAACTGAATTGACACTACTGATATTCACAAATTCTACTGCTGAATCAGGAGTGGTCACCAGATTCTATGGTCTAACTTTTAACTTCAATCTCCGGAGTTGAAGGAACGTTGATCCCAGTGTTATTACAATCAGGCAAGGGTGCACTGAAGAACAAGAGGACGACAGTCTGGATCTGATGTATCAGGTTGGTACGCCTTAATGGTGTAGGCTTTGAGAACTTAAACTACGTCGCGTTATAGGAGCTTCGGTCAACTGTAGAACTTGAAATGATGCGATGATTGGCATCTTCAGTTGTGGCTGTGTGTAGTTTAAGTTCATTGTCGGCATCTTCAGTTGTGGCTGTGAGTAGTTTCAGTTCACTGCCGGCATCTTCAGTTGTGGCAGTGTGTAGTTTCAGTTCACTGTCGGCATCTACAGTTGTGGCAGTGTGTAGTTTAAGTTCACTGCCGGCATCTTCAGTTGTGGCGGTATGTAGTTTCAGTTCACTGTCGGCATCTTCTGTTAGGCAGTGTGTAGTTTAAGTTCACTGCCGGAATCTTCAGTTGTGGCTGTGTGTAGTTTCAGTTCACTGTCGGCATCTTCAGTTGTGGCTGTGTGTAGTTTCAGTTCACTGACGGCATCTTCAGTTGTGGCAGTGTGTGGTTTCAGTTCACTGTCGGCATCTTCAGTTGTGGCTGTGTGTAGTTTCAGTTCATTGCCGGCATCTTCAGTTGTGGCAGTGTGTAGTTTCAGTTCACTGTCGGCATCTTCAGTTGTGGCAGTGTGTAGTTTAAGTTCACTGCCGGCATCTTCAGTTGTGGCTGTGTTTAATTTCAGTTCACTGCCGGCATCTTCAGTTGTGGCAGTGTGTATTTTGAGTTCACTGCCGGCATCTCCAGATGTGGCAGTGTGTAGTTTAAGTTCACTGCCGGCATCTTCAGTTGTGGCGGTGTGTAGTTTCAGTTCACTTTCGGCATCTTCAGTTGTAGCCATGTGTAGTTTACGTTCACTGCCTGCATCTTCAGTTGTGACGGTGTGTAGTTTCAGTTTACTGTCGGCATCTTCAGTTGTGGCGGTGTGTAGTTTCAGTTCACTTTCGGCATCTTCAGTTGTAGCCATGTGTAGTTTAAGTTCACTGCCTGCATCTTCAGTTGTGACGGTGTGTAGTTTCAGTTTACTGCCTGCATCTTCAGTTGTGACTTTGTGTAGTTTCAGTTCACTGTCGGCATCTTCAGTTGTGGCAGTGTGAAGTTTCTGTTCACTGCTGGCATCTTCAGTTGTGGCAGTGTGTAGTAGAATTTCTCTGCCGGCATCTTCAGTTGTGGCGGTGTGTAGTTTCAGTTCACTGTCGGCATCTTCAGTAGTGGCAGTGTGAAGTTTCAGTTCACTGCTGGCATCTTCAGTTGTAGCGGTGTGTAGTTTCAGTTCACTGCCGGCATCTTCAGTTGTGTCAGTGTGTGATTTCAGTTCACTGCCGGCATCTTCAGTAGTGGCAGTGTGTAGTTAAAGTTCACTGCCGGCATCTCCAGATGTGGCAGTGTGTAGTTTAAGTTCACTGCCGGCATCTTCAGTTGTGGCGGTGTGTAGTTTCAGTTCACTTTCGGCATCTTCAGTTGTAGCCATGTGTAGTTTAAGTTCACTACCTGCATCTTCAGTTGTGACGGTGTGTAGTTTTAGTTTACTGTCGGCATCTTCAGTTGTGGCAGTGTGAAGTTTCAGTTCACTGCCGGCATCTTCAGTTGTGGCAGTGTGTAGTAGAAGTTCACTGCCGGCATCTTCAGTTGTGGCGGTGTGTAGTTTCAGTTCACTGCCGGCATCTTCAGTTGTGGCAGTGTGTAGTTTCAATTCACTGTCGGCATCTTCAGTGGTGACGGTGTGTAGTTTCAGTTTACTGCCGGCATCTTAAGTTGTGGCAGTGTGTAGTTTCAGTTCACTGCCGGCATCTTCAGTTGTGGAGGTGTGTAGTTTCAGTTCACTGCCGGCATCTTCAGTTGTGGCGGGGTGTAGTTTCAGTTCACTGTCGGTATCTTCAGTTGTTGCAGTGTGTAGTTACAGTTCAATGCCGGCATCTTCAGTTGTGGCAGTGTGTGGTTTCAGTTCACTGCCGGCATCTTCAGTTGTGACGATGTGTAGTTCCAGTTCACTGCCGGCATCTTCAGTTGTGGCAGTGCGTAGTTTCAGTTCACTGTCGGCATCTTCAATTGTGGCGGTGTGTAGTTTCAGTTCACTGCTGGCATCTTCAGTCGTGGCAGTGTGTAGTTCCAGTTCACTGTCGGTATCTTCAGTTGTGGCAGTGTGTAGTTTCAGTTCACTGCCGGCATCTCCGTTGTGGCTGTGTGTAGTTTCTTTTCACTGCCGGCATCTTCAGTTGTGGCTGTGTGTAGTTTCAGTTCACTGCCGGCATCTTCAGTTGTGGTCGTGTGTAGTTTCAGTTCACTGCCGGCATCTTCAGTAGTGGCTGTGTGTAGTTACTGTTCACTGTTGGCATCTTCAGTTTTGGCAGTGTATAGTTTCAGTTCACTGCCGGCATCTCTAGTTGTGGCAGAGTGTAGTTTGAGTTCACTGCCGGCATCTTTAGTTGTGGTAGTGTGTAGTTTCAGTTCACTGCCGGCATCTCCAGTTGTGACTGTGTATTTTGAGCTCACTGCCGGCATCTTTAGTTGTGGCAGTGTGTAGTTTGAGTTCACTGCCGGCATCTTTAGTTGTGGCAGCTAGTAGTTCCAGTTCACTGTCGGCATCTTCAGTTGTGACCCTGTTTAGTTTCAGTTCACTGCCGGCATCTTCAGTTGTGGCAGTGTGTAGTTTGAGTTCACTGCCGGCATCTTTACTTGTGGCAGTGTGTAGTTTCAGTTCACTGCCGGCATTTTCAGTTGTGGCAGTGTTTAGTTCAGTTCACTGTCGTCATCTTTAGTTGTGGCCGTGTGTAGTTTCAGTTCACTGCCGGCATCTTTACTTGTGGCAGTGTGTAATTTCAGTTCACTGCCAGCATTTTCAGTTGTGGCAGTGTTTAGTTTGAGTTCACTGCCGGCATCTTTACTTGTGGCAGTGTGTAGTTTCAGTTCACTGCCGGCATTTTCAGTTGTGGCAGTGTTTAGTTTCAGTTCACTGTCGGCATCTTTAGTTGTGGCCGTGTGTAGTTTCAGTTCACTGCCGGCATCTTCAGTAGTGGCAGTGTGTAGTTTCAGTTCACTGCTATGGACCGTGAAGGGGCCGCACTCCATGAAAAAGCCCTGTAAAAACAGTCGTGTTCATACCTCCTTGCTGCACATCGGCTTAGTATTCACGATGCTGGGAGCTAGAGTTCATCAGTTCTCTGGATGAGAAAAGAGGCTATTCATCACAAAGGATATTTATTCGTTACAATATTTTCTTAAATAAATACCAGTATCAACATTTGTTGTTAGGATGCTTCAGGTATATTACATAACATGGAGCCTTTTGTGAATTTAATGACAACAAATTGTGTGTATTTTTGGTACGTCTGTCTGGTGAGCCGACCAGGGGTGATACCAGTCACAGCGAATATATCACCTTTCCCATTCCTTGTTTCATTGTCATCTTGAATCGAATGTTCATACGAAATGTTTTGGAATGATCAAGCAAAGTTGGAACTTTTAAAGATACAACAGCCTGGTTGGTGATGCAAAAATCCGCCTCGGGAAAGAGAACTTCAATAAAGGGAATAGGAAGATTCTTATCACAGCATCACTTCAAGTTCTCTACTTGAGCCGACCACCACATCTGACGTCCATTTCTGAACTATGAAACAAGTCTTGAATTGTAATAGTCAGTTCACTGCCATCTACCGTTGAGGTGTCGCAGTCTTCGAAACATTGTGGAGATAGTCGTCATCCTACCTTTAAACTGCACATCTGCCCATTATTTACAACACCGGGAGCTTCAGTTTCTTAAAAATAAGCTGTTCATTGGATTTAATTACAAAATAAATCACCAATATACTTGAAGAGTTTGCTGTTCTGCACCGATCCTCTGTTATGTATTTCACTAATTGATCTGGTCTTGTTCTATGTCCGCTGTACCGCTAGGTTTGATTCTTGTCAATCCCTTCTATGACAGTCTCTTCTCGTGCCCCTTTCTGCCTCATGTAGCCGCTCTGCTGTCTGTTTCCGCCGCAGCAGGTCTGTCATCAAATATGTCTAGTCGAGGAAATTTACGATTCCTTGAGTGGCCGTAAACTGACCCTGGCCACACGTGCGTTGGCTGCCATGGACAAACGCCGCTTGGAGGAGCAATATTTTCGAAAGGGCTTCCGCGCATGAAGCACTGAACCGAACGTGCTGTTTGAAATAATTGGCTCTCCAGCATGAAGCACTGAACCGAACGTGCTGTTTGAAATAATGGGCTCTCCAGCATGAAGCACTGAACCGAACGTGCTGTTTGAAATAATGGGCTCTCCTGCATGAAGCACTGAACCGAACGTGCTGTTTGGAATAATGGGCTCTCCAGCATGAAGCACTGAACCGTACGTGCTGTTTGAAATAATGGGCTCTCCAGCATGAAGCACTGAACCGAACGTGCTGTTTGAAATAATGGGCTCTCCAGCATGAAGCACTGAACCGAACGTGCTGTTTGAAATAATGTACTTTCCAGCATGAAGCACTGAATCGAACGTGCTGTTTGAAATAATGGGCTCTCCAGCATGAAGCACTGAACTGAACGTGCTGTTTGAAATAATGGACTTTCCAGCATGAAGCACTGAACCGAACGTGCTGTTTGGAATAATGGGCTCTCCAGCATGAAGCACTGAACCGAACGTGCTGTTTGAAATAATGGGCTATCCAGCATGAAGCACTGAACCGAACGTGCTGTTTGAAATAATGGACTTTCCAGCATGAAGCACCGAACCGAACGTGCTGTTTGGAATAATGGGCTCTCCCGCATGAAGCACTGAACCGAACGCGCTGTTTGAAATAATTGTCTGGCTGCTCGTCTTGCTCCTGGAAGTAGGTATAATATTAGACTATATTAGCGGACCACACTTCACAATGTCAGGTATACCGACGCTTTATGGTAGCATAATGTAAAATAATAAATGGAGACTAATACGAAGTTCTCATACAGATAAAACTTGCTCAAATTATATGACCATTGATGTTAATGATATTCACATTTTATTAACGCATAACTGAATCATTTTCAATTTAACAGATATGCGTTTTTTTAAATTTTTGAAATATCCTAACGGAACTTGAAACCGTCTCTTCCATTATAGTTCATAATTTATATACGCTGTTGTGTGTCTATTTTTTTTTACCAAGCCCTCGGTCCCTTACAGTGGCTCTTGATGGTTGTTTAGAGCCAGAGTAACGACCGCGTCAAGATACAAGTCTTGAGTCATTTGTGCCCTCAACTGGCGACTCTCGATTGTACTTCACTTCTCGTAGTCCCTGACTTGATGTTTTACTATTTCTCGGAATCAAGTTGTATTAAGGAATGAGGCAATGGCCTGATGATAATAAGATCAAACTTCAATAATTTGATCCAAAGTACATTCGAACGAAGTCCAACCTGTTTTCACAGATTTCTTTTCATGTAAAGTTTGTGATTTTTTATTTATTTTCTCATGTAAGTTTGATAAGGTAACATTCAAACTCTAATCAACTTACCCTGAGTGCAGGTTTACGGTTCGAGGAACAAAGTTAGTGATCCAACCAGTTGATGTTTGACTTTAAGGGAACTCACAATTTGATCGTTGGTACTCTATATTAACGACATCCTTTTCTTGACTGCACATAATACAGGATCAAATTGGTGACACTACTTCACACATCAGTGCATCTTGAAAAACTTCGGTTGTGTTATATTTTCTGCTTTGACAACTACTTTCCTGCTGTGCTGCTGTTTCTGTTACCTATATTGTATCAGTTCATGAGGACGGGATGGACGTGAGGAGGACGGTATAGACGTGAGGAGGACGGGATGGACGTGAGGAGGACGGTATAGACGTGAGGAGAATGGGGTGGACGTGAGGAGGACGGGATGGACGTGAGGAGGACGGGATGGACGTGAGGAGGACGGGATGGACGTGAGGTGGACGGGACGGACGTGAGGAGAACGGGATGGACGTGAGGAGGATGGGATGGACGGAAGGAGGACGGGACGGACGTGAGGAGAAAGGGATGGACGTGAGGAGGACGGGATGGACGTGAGGTGGACGGGATGGACGGGAGGAGGACGGGATGGACGTGAGGTGGACGGGATGGACGTTAGGTGGACGGGATGAACGTGAGGAGGACGGGATGGACGTGTGGAGAACGGGATGGATGGAACTTCTCAGAAACTATGCCGCGGCTGGGGCAAACCAGTATAATTCATAAGCCCTGCTGCTGATACTATGATCAAACCACATTTCTGACCCGGAGTGTTTGTTGCTGAGTCCTAGCCGTACTCTTTAGTGCGAAAGGGCTTCATTTAGGTACGTGCGAGAGTGAATGTGAGGAGCGTCTTGCCGTTTTCCAATCCCTTTATACGGGAGTCGGTCTTGCGTTTGGATCTGTATGTCTACTGTAAGGTCCTTGGCAGTGCATGTGTGGCCAGCGGAGGCAGACACAACGCCAGGATTTAGTTGTGGCGGCTGTATAGAAGCCTACTCCCAATATCCTGAGAAGAAACAACGTGAAAAAGCGAGCAGAAACAATAATAATAATGATATGCTCTATTGATGCACTCGTGTGCATAATAATAGTTACACAGAAATATGGTTAGTAGAATATTCCCACCAAAACATATGTTGGTTGACGCACCCTTTGAAATCACGTGCATACAGTATGAGTAACATAACGACAACAGTATACAGTTAGTAACATAACGACAACAGTATACAGTCAGTAACATAACGACAACAGTATACAGTTAGTGACATAACGACAACAATATACAGTTAGTGACTTAACGAGAACAGTATACAGTTAGTAACATAACAACAACAGTATACAGTTAATAACATAACGACAACAGTATACAGTTAATAACATAACGACAACAGTATACAGTTACTAACATAACGACAACAGTATACAGTTAGTGACATAACGACAACAGTATACAGTTTATAACATAACGACAACAGTATACAGTTAGTGACATAACGAGAACAGTATACAGTTAGTAACATAACGACAACAGTATACAGTTAGTGACATAACGAGAACAGTATACAGTTTATAACATAACGACAACAGTATACAGTTAGTGACATAACGACAACAGGATGCAGTTAGTGAAATAACGACAACAATATACAGTTAGTAACATAACGACAACAGTATACAGGTAATAACATAACGACAACAGTATACAGTAAGTGACATAACAACAACAGTATACAGTTAGTAACATAACGATTGCAGTGTACAGTTAGTGACAACAACAACAGTATACAGTTGGTGACAAGTGTCTCCAGACATGCACATGTTACCTTCGAGGTTCCTAACAACTTCAGAACATACAACAGACAGTCCGATTAAAGAGCTTTTTTTATAGGTGTGTATAGATCTTTATTATGCAGCTTCACCTACCAGCCAACACATGAGACTGTCACGGCAAACATGACATCAGAAGCGAACAACTGGTGCTCTGTGCGGAAAAGTCGGACAAAATTTAAACGTAAGTTCAATTGTAATCGGGATCTCCCTGCACACGCAGAATTCTGTCTCATTATTTTTTGGGGGGGGGGGGGGGATTGTTAGAATTCTTCACTATTATATACTGCTCCCAGGAATGGATTAAAAGTGTTTCCATTCAATTTCTGGAGGCTCAATGTTTTTTTTCTTGGTTGTTCTTTCAAACTGTCAACATCATGTTCTGCAAATAATAGGCTACAGCACTTGTTTTTTTCGGAACACCAACCAGTCTCCTGAATAAGGCATTGTATGCTCCTCGCATGATGATCTTAGTGACCCCTCAACTTATCATTCGCTCTGGAAGATGGACACTTTCTGACAAGCTGATTGTCCACTGCACTTGTTTTCCTTACTTGTTTAGAGATATAAGCATTGTTACACCGGAGGTTTGTTATTAAATTCCCAACTAAGAGATACTGTACTCCAGCAGTGTTATGTAGTACATTGACCGGTATGTACTGGAACCTCTGTTTGGGTGGCTTCACTAGCATAATCACAAATATTCTCGCATATATTTAACATCACCTGAATATCTTCAACATCTGGGGCGAGCAGGACCATGTCCGACACATAGACAATCGCATAAACACAGATACCGCCAATGTGAGACCCGACACAGATAAGAGATGGCCGGCTGTGTAGACTGTCCGACACAGATGAGAGTTAGCCGGCTGTGTAGACTGTCCGAGCCAGATAAGAGATAGCCGACTGTGTAGACTGTCCGGCACAGATAAGAGATAGCCGGCTGTGTAGACTGTCCGACACAGATAAGAGATAGCCGGCTGTGTAGACTGTCCGACACAGATAAGAGATAGCCGGCTGTGTAGACTGTCCGACACATATAAGAGATAGCCGGCTGTGTAGACTGTCCGACACTGATAAGTGATGACCGGCTGTTTAGACTGTCCGACACTGATAAGAGATGGCCGGCTGTGTAGACTGTCCGACACATATAAGAGATAGCCGGCTGTGTAGACTGTCCGACACTGATAAGAGATGGCCGGCTGTGTAGACTGTCCGACACATATAAGAGATAGCCGGCTGTGTAGACTGTCCGACACAGATACGAGATAGCCGGCTGTGTAGACTGTCCGACATTGAAAAGTGATGGCCGGCTGTTTAGACTGTCCGACACTGATAAGTGATGGCCGGCTGTGTAGACTGTCCGACACAGATAAGTGATGGCCGGCTGTGTAGACTGTCCGACACTGATAAGTGATGGCCGGCTGTTTAGACTGTCCGACACTGATAAGAGATGGCCGGCTGTGTAGACTGTCCGACACAGATAAGAGATAGCCGGCTGTGTAGACTGTCCGACACTGATATGAGATGGCCGGCTGTGTAGACTGTCCGACACTGATAAGTGATGGCCGGCTGTGTAGACTGTCCGACACAGATACGAGATAGCCGGCTGTGTAGACTGTCAACATACACATTAAATGAGAAAGACAAAAGCTGGCCACTGTGCCTTCCTTTCTATAAGTCTTTTAAACAGTGACCAAGGATTTACACGATCAAATGCTTTTTGTTTGCCTTCCCAAACTTACGTACAGTAGCGACCGAAAATTCGTTTATGATTCAAAACTAAGTGAAATCTTCAATGTCCATTTCCTGCTCTGTATTTGAACTCATCTGGAATTTGATTAATATTACCCATTAAGAGGCTTTGTCCACACAGAGTAGAGTAAGAAATTTCTATATGAAGTTGAATTCCACGTGGGGAATGTCGAATTTCTTTTTCCGGATACAGACTAACAATATACGCATTTTCGCTCGCTACTGTACATCGGTTAGCCTTTACTGACTAATTAATTATTCATTTCCCTTGGCGTGAAGATGGCTATTTTAGTCCCATAGTTCTTTAGAACCCAAATTGAGTGGTTGTTGTTCTCAAATGGTGGTCAAGTAAGTTCGGCATTATAATTTCTAATTGCGTTGATGCACCTCAGACAATTGATGTGGGTCCGTAGTTCTTTTATGCGATGTCGATTTTAGCTTCGATTTGACTATAGGTTCCACGATGACACCTATTGATAATTTACGAAGGAAATTTCATTTAAGGTAGCCATTGAAAAAAATATACATGATATGTAGTAGTTAAGCCGAACCATGCTTGAATTCTCTCCTGATATTCCATCCTTCTGAGCAGATTCAACAGTTTTTACTTATGCAGATGCGGACCTAAGTTTTCACTTAGGTCTGCTTCGTTAACAAAAAAAAATTTGGTTCGTTGTTGACCTGCGTATTTTACCATCAAAATGTTCTCGTCACACATTAGCAGTATTCCCCTTACCTGCTATGCAATCCACCTACTGAGGAAACGTCTAACCTGCACATGGTTCCTACCCCTCACCTACCATGCATCTAATCTAATCTGGACCACATATAGACCTGATTGATCAGATGACATGTCTTTGGACACACTCAACGGCCATGACGAGAAGTTAGCCAGTGTTGATGGTTGACAGTTATCTGTACAACCTCCCAAGCCCCGGCCACTATTAGCAGGCGATGCTGGGAGGGACACGAATGTTTCGACCGCGCTGGGATTTCATGAGTCTGACCGGCTGTTATTATACTTCGACGTTCTTGTCACAATACCAACTTTGATCGATGGATTTTTCTGACACAACACTATACCGAGCAGGAGGATGAGTAGTTTAAAATGTGTATTTTTTCAGAATGATTACTGAAAAAATATATTCTCCAGATATTCCAAATGACCATGTTGACCAATCTCCATCGGTGTGATAAGGAGGTGGCGAGAATGTATTGGCCTAGAACGTGCAAAATTATTTATAATTCCGCAAAGAACGTTTGAGGTTGCTGGATGAAACCGAATTTTCGTTGCGAAGAAATATGTACAGTTGTGTGTATTGGAGGTACAGCAAATAGTCGGAGTGACGTTTGCTATTCATTCTCATATAGGTTCGTTAAATCGACAGGTAATTGTCTTGGTGAGGGATTTCATTGCCTCTGTTTGGAATTTGAATGATTGTCTAATTTTGTAACCCCAAATTCAGGTTTGTATTGAAGCGAATGAATCATTTGCATTTCTCGATCGATTCAACGTTGGATTACTATAAAAAATAACAGAAAAAACAAAAATCACATTTCCCTGAAGAATATTTAGCCAAAGTAGGTCAATCTATAGCATACATGCGTGAATCAGTCATCACCTATTTAGGTCAATCTATAGCATAAATGCGTTCACCAATCATCACCTCTTTAGGTCAATCGATAGCATAAATGCGTTCACCAATCATCACCTCTTTAGGTCAATCTACAGCATAAATGCGTGCATGAGTCATCACCTCTTTAGGTCAATCTATAGCATATATGCGTGCACCGATCATCACCTCTTTAGGTCAATCTACAGCATAAATGCGTGCATCAGTCATCATCTCTTCAGGTCAATCTACAGCATGAATTCGTGCATCAGTCATTACCTCTTCAGGTCAATCTACAGCATAAATGCGTGCATCAGTCATCACCTCTTTAGGTCAATCTACAGCATAAATGCGTGCATCAGTCATCACTTCTTTAAGTCAATCTACAGCATAAATGCGTTCACCAATCATCACCTCTTTAGGTCAATCTACAGCATAAGTGCGTGCACCAGTCGTCACCTCTTTAGGTCAATCTACAGCATAAATGCGTGCACCAGTCGTCACCTCTTTAGGTCAATCTACAGAATATAAATGCGTGCATCAGTCATCACCTCTATAGGTCAATCTACAGCATAAATGCGTGCATCAGTCATCACCTCTTTAGGTCAATCTACAGCATAAATGCGTGCATCAGTCATCACCTCTTTAGGTCAATCTACAGCATAAGTGCGTGCACCAGTCATCACCTCTTTAGGTCAATCTACAGCATAAATGCGTGCATCAGTCATCACCTCTTTAGGTCAATCTACAGCATAAATGCGTGCAACATTCATCACCGCTTTAGGTCAATCTACAGCATAAATGCGTGCATCAGTCATCACTTCTTTAGGTCAATCTACAGCATAAATGCGTTCACCAGTCATCACCTCTTTAGGTCATTCTACAGCATAAATGCGTGCATCAGTCATCACTTCTTTAGGTCAATCTACAGCATAAATGCGTGCATCAGTC
>SDVV010023583.1:0-12733 GCA_016164225.1 Gammarus roeselii
ATTAGAAATGGCACATGAAGCTCTCTTAGACGTTCTACTTCAAAACTAATTCTCTTGCCACCATAAGGCAACCTAGTTTGGGCCAATAGGCCTCTTAGACGTTCTACTCCAGAACTAACACTCTTGCTACCAAAAGGCAGCCTAGTTTGGGCCAATAGGCCTGTTGTTGTCTTCCTACACTTGTAAACACTTGTAAACTGCCCTACGACCAGGCTAGACTGGACATTGGGTGCAACAGGTGCAGCTACTGCCCACCTACCAGGCTAGACTTGACATTGGGTGCAACAGGTGCAGCTACTGCCCACCAACCAGGCTAGACTTGACATTGGGTGCAACAGGTGCAGCTACTGCCCTACGACCAGGCTAGACTGGACATTGGGTGCATCAGGTACAGCAACTGCCCACCTACCAGGCTAGAATTGACATTAGGTGCAACAGGTGCAGCTACTGCCCACCAACCAGGCTAGACTTGACATTGGGTGCAACAGGTGCAGCTACTGCCCACCTACCAGGCTAGACTTGACATTGGGAGCAACAGGTGCAGCTACTGCCCACCTACCAGGCTAGACTTGACATTGGGTGCAACAGGTGCAGCTACTGCCCACCAACCAGGCTAGACATGACATTGGGTGCATCAGGTGCAGCTACTGCCCACCAACCAGGCTAGACTTGACATTGGCTACATCAGGTACAGCTACTGCCCACCAACCCTGCTAGACTTGATATAGGGTGCATCAGGGACAGCTCCTGCCCACCAACCAGGCTAGACTTGACATTGGGTGCATCAGGTGCAGCTACTGCTCCACAACCAGGCTAGACTTGACATTGGCTACATCAGGTACAGCTACTGCCCACCAACCCTGCTAGACTTGATATTGGGTGCATCAGGAACAGCTCCTGCCCACCAACCAGGCTAGACCTGACATTGGGTGCATCAAATACAGCTACTGCCCACCTAACAGGCTAGACTTGACATTGGGTGCATCAGGTGCAGCTACTGCCCACCGACCAGGCTAGATTTGACATTAGGTGCATCAGTTACAATTACTGCCCACCAACCAGACTAGACTCGATATTGGGTGCATCAGGTACAGCAACTGTCCACCAACCAGACTAGACTCGATATTGGGTGCATCAGGTACAGCAACTGCCCACCAACCAGGCTAGACTTGACATTTGGTGCATCTGGTACAGAAACTGCCCACCAACCAGACTAGACTCGATATTGGGTGCATCAGGTACAGCAACTGCCCACCAACCAGGCTAGACTCGATATTGGGTGCATCAGGTACAGCAACTGCCCACCAACCAGGCTAGACTTGACATTGGGTGAATCAGGTGCAGCTACTGCCCACCTACCAGGCTAGTATTGACATTGGGGTCATCAGGTGCAGCTACTGCCCACCTATCAGGCTAGACTTGACATTGAGCGCATCAGGTGCAGCTACTGACCACCGACCAGGCTAGACTTGACATTGGGTGCATCAGGTACAGCTACTGCCCACCGACCAGGCTAGTATTGACATGTGGGTCATCAGGTGCAGCTACTGCCCACCTACCAGGCTAGATTTAACATTGGGTGCATCAGGTGCAGCTACTGCCCTACGACCAGGCTAGACTTGACATTGGGTGCATCAGATGCAGACACTGCCCACCTACTAGGCTAGACTTGACATAGGGTGCTTCAGGTGCAGCTACTGTCCACCTACAAGCAAGACTCGACATTGGGTGCATCAGGCGCAGCCCATAAACCAGGCTAGACTTGACATTGGGTGCATCAGGTACAGCGCCTGCCCACCTACCAGGCTAGACTAACATTGGGTGCATCAGGTACAGCTGCTGCCCACCTACCTGGCTAGACTTGACATTGAGTGCATCAGGTACAACTACTGCCCACCTTCCAGGCTATACTTGATATTGGGTGCATCAGTTACAGCTACTGCCCACCAACAAGGCTAGACTTGACGTTGGTTGCACCAGGGGCAGCTACTGCTATTCAACCAGGCTAGACTTGAAATTGGGTGCATCTGGTGCAGCTACTGCTCACCAAATAGGCTAGACTTGACGTTGATTGCATCAGGTTCAGCTACTGCCCACCAACCAGGCTAGACTTGAAATTGGGTGCATCAGGTGCAGCTACTGCTCACCAACCAGACTAAACCTGACATTGGGTAAATCAAGTGCAGCTACTGCCCACCAACCAGGCTAGACTTGACTTTGGGTGCGTCAGGTACAGCTACTGCCCACCTTCCAGGCTATACTTGATATTGGGTGCATCAGTTACAGCTACTGCTCACCAACCAGGCTAGACTTCACAATGGGTGCATCAGGTAAAGCTACTGCCCACCAACCAGGCTACACTTGACAATGGGTGCATCAGGTGAAGCCACTGCCCACCAACCAGGCTACACTTGACAATGGGTGCATCAGGTGAAGTTACTGCCCACCAACCAGGCTAGACTTGACATTGGGTGCATCAGGTGCCGCTACTGCCCATCTACCAAACTAGACTTGACATTGGGTGCATTAGGTGCAGCTACTGCCCACCTACCAGGCTAGACTTGACATTAGGTGCATCAGGTGCAGCTACTGCCCACCTTCCAGGCTAGACTTGACATTGTGGGCATAAGGTGCAGCTACTGCCCACCTACAAGGCTAGACTTGACATTGGGATCATCAGGTGCAACTCCTGCTCACCAACCAGGCTAGACTTGACATTGGGTGCATCAGGTACAGCTACTGCCCACCTACCAGGCTAGACTTGACATTGTGGGCATCAGGTGCAGTTACTGCCCACCTACAAGGCTAGACTTGACATTGGGATCATCAGGTGCAACTCCTGCCCACCAACCAGGCTAGACTTGACATTGGGTGCATCAGGTACAGCTACTGCCCACCAAACAGGCTAGACTTGACATTGGGTGCATCAGGTACAGCTACTGTCCACCAACCAGGCTAGACTTGACATAGGGTGCATCAGGAACAGCTCGTGCCCACCAACCAGGCTAGACTTGACATTGGGCGCATCAGTTACAGCTCATGGCCACCAGCCAGGCTAGACTTGACATCGGGTGCATCAGGTACAGCTCCTGCCCACCAACCAGGCTAGACTTGACATTGGGTGCATCAGGTACAGCTACTGCCCACCAACCAGGCTTGACTTGACATCGGGTGCATCAGGTGCAGCTACTGGCCACCTACCAGGCTAGACTTGTCATTTGGTGCATCAGGTACAGCTAATCACTTAGTTAACAAATATTGGGGCAATATCCAGGTTGCTGCTAGAACAGTTAAAAAACTAGGAGAAATGACTATTCTTTTGTCGACGATAGCAGCGAAAATTACACTTCTTCTGAGTCTGGAAACCAAGCTTGTTTTTTTTCCTTATCATGTAGCTACTGTCATTTTGTTTGCATTATGACTGCCATCTCTCCGCTTGGCTCAGTTCGACCTCCCTCGCGTAGACATATCATCAATCACGAAGAACAGACGTAAAAGGAAGCATATCCTAAATATACACGCAATTTTACTATCGAAATGGCAACTACGTTTTCGAATAAAGTAAGTAGAGATGTCATTGAAGATCATATTATGAATCTAAATGAGGGTCGCGTTGCCGACATTAAGACGATGTATTGATTGAACGAATGCAATCGTAGGTGACGAAAAATGGTCAACAGTTCTACCAGGAAACCAATATTGTCACCATTATAAATGATTTAAAATTGAATCGAAAATCAACATCGGCAGATGGACTTTGTATGTTGCACGCAATAAGAGGTTCTTTAGAAGCGCAAATCGGACGAAACGCTGAACATAGAATAAAGGTGATAGAAATGAAAGCGATGGAAGAAGCCTTCCACTGTATTGATGACTATCAAGCTTCTACTGCCTATTACCCAAGAGATGAAAGGTTCCTCTATGAGATAGTAAAACATTTCGACTTGAAAGCTTCTGATGGCAAATTTGAAAATCTAGTTCCTGCAATTTTTAACAACACCCTCTAAACACAGAGCACCATCTTAGATGAATCAAAGCCAAACGACGTCACCAAAACTCTAATCAATCCAACCTACCCAAAAAGCGATGAGATTCCTCAATTCTCCAAATTTGTAGTCAAGAAAAATGACCACTACAATCCGAACAACAAAGAATTGCAGTGAATTTAAATAAGCCCGTGGAAACAAATGGGCAGTGCTCAAATAGGTACTCCCCCTTACAGTACGGCAATGATGCATCCATGCTCGAAGAAGAAATGCCTCTGCCACCATCCCAAAACAACACCAACAGCTTTGTAAGCAAAAAAGGAGACTAAAGTCGCAAACAGCTCAAGCTGGAAGCAACGACCATTTTATTCATGAATAAACATAATTAAAAAAATCCAAGTAATATCACGATAAATTATATAAATGTTAGAAATTTGAAGGTAAAGATGGATAGTGTTAAGATGGTGGTGAGGAATGAGTCAATCGACATTTTGTGCTTGATTGAAACATTTCTGGAATCCGATATTAGCAATTATTTCATCCAGATTAAAGGTTAAATGTTTTTAGAAAAGATAGAGAAAGAAAAGAAGGTGGGACGATGATTTATGTGCGAAATGAATATACCTCTTCACAAGTAATGCAAAACGACGGCAATGAACTTGATGACCTCTGGGTCAACCTCCAGGTACGAAAAAACAGATCGGTTTTGGTCGGATCACTTCACAGACCACCGAAAGGAAGTGTACACTCTTTTCAATACATAGGAGAAAGATTTCGAGATGCTATCAGCTCGGAAAGGACGCTGTGCATTCTGAGAGATTTTAATTAATATCAATTAAAATCTGCATTTAACCAAATGAAGCCGATATTTGACTGACTCGGCCTGCATCAGCTCATAAAAAGAGAAAAAAAAATTACTCCTGACCCGCAAACTTACCTGGATTTGCTTATAAACCACAATCCATCTTCTATTGTCTCTACATACGTGGAGCCCAATTCCTTCTCTGACCACCAATAAATAAAACGCACCATAAACATAAAAAAACTACCATACAAAATAAACCGTCTTACGAAAAGAAACTACACCACAAATAATTTCATAGCACAACTAACGGAAATCGTCAAGATGATCAAACCGATACACTACACAAATAACGTCACAGAGCAAGTCAAAAACTCCCTAACTATCTCCTCACATCTCTGAAGGTTGTTACCCCAACAGAAACTAAACGATGCAGAGCACACCGGTTAAATGGATTTCAATGATGAGTCATGGTACTTTAAGTCGCTCATCTATTCCTAATAATCAGAGAATGGGACAAATTGCTTCGCTTCGTAGAAAGCTTCTAGGCGATTGTTTAGATATATTGTCTTATTCAACTTGCATCTACCCTGGATGGGACAGGATGCCAGTCACATGAAGTTTATATTGTCTTATTCAACATGTATATACCCTGAATGTGGCAGGACGCCAGTCACATGGAATTTTATATTGTCTTATCCAACTTTTATCTACTCTGAATGCAGCAGGATGCCAGTCACATGGAGTTTAAATTGTCTTATTCAATTTGTATCTACGCGAGTGATCGTTTTATGTTTTTGTAGCACGATTTCATACTTTTTCATATCATTTCTATCTGTGTCACGTCTTCTGTTACTACTTGTAGTTTTATTGGTTCAGGAAAGACATCTTATTCATTTTGATTAGACCTTCACTTTCGTTGAATATCAAGTCTGATTTACCGGGTATTTTCAGTTGATCTCTCTCTTTTCTCTGATATGATTTGTATTATCCGTGTTGACTGCCTCTACATTAGGTGGGGATCTAGAGGCTTAGGCTAGCAGCTTTGTATCCGTGTTAGCTGGCTCTGCATTGCGTAGGCCTCTAGAAGCCTGTGCTAGCAGCTTAGTATTCGTGTTGACTCCCGCTGCATTTAGTGGGCCTCGAGAGGCCTGAGCTAGCAGCTTAGTATCCGTGTTGACTGGCTCTGCATTGGGTGGGCCGCTAGAGGCATGGGCCAGCAGATTAGTATTCGTGTTGCCTGCCTCTGCATTGGGTGGGCCTCTAGAGACCTGGGCTACCAGCTTAGTATTCGTGTTAAATGCCTCTGCATTGGGAGGACCTCTAGAGGCCTGGGCTAGCAGCATAGTATTCGTGTTGACTGCTTCTGCATTGGGTGGGAAGCTAGTGGCATGGGCTAGCAGCTTAGTACTCGTGTTGACTAACTCTGCATTGGGTGGGTCTCTAGAGGACGGGCTATCAGCTTAGTATTCGTGTTGACTGCCTCTGCATTGGGTGGGCCTCTAGAGGTCTGGGCTAGCAGCTTAGTATTCGTGTTGACTGCCTCTGCATTAGGTGGGCCGCTAGAGGCATGGGCTAGCAGCTTAGAATTCGTGTTGACTGCCTCTGCATTGAGTGGGCCTCTAGAGGCCTGGGCTAGCAGCTTAGTATCCGTGTTGACTGGCTCTGCATTGGGTGGGCCGCTAGAGGCATGAAGCTAGCAGCTTAGTGTTTGTGTTGACTGCCTCTGCATTGAGTGGGCCTCTAGAGGCCTGGGCTAGCAGCTTAGTATCCGTGTTGACTGGCTCTGCATTGGGTGGGCCGCTAGAGGCATGGGCTAGCAGCATAGTATCCGTGTTGACTGGCTCTGCATTGGGTGGGCCGCTAGAGGCATGGGCTAGCAGCTTAGTGTTCGTGTTGACTGCCTCTGCATTGAGTGGGCCGCTAGAGGCATGGGCTAGCAGCTTAGTATTCGTGTTGACTGCCTCTGCATTGAGTGGGCCGCTAGAGGCATGTGTGAACTATGCTTTCAGTTATTTGGTATCTTCGGGATATTGGCAAAACTTACAGCTAGCTGTTTTGTACTTCCCATTAACAGTACAATTACGTGTTTGTCTGGAACGACTACCGCAACGCATTAGCTTGGGAGTGTTCGATTGGTGGAAACTGACATATTTTAACTTAGTAGGAGAAGTCATCTTTGGACTTGTGTAGTGAGTAGTTATTAATTGTGATATTGACAAAGAGACATGCTTTTTTTTCATTTTTCCTTGTACTTACGAGATATTTAAAAAAACATTTCAATCAGATGCGGGATGATGGGATATTTATATTAAAATGCCCTTCAGATGTTTTGTTGTGTGATTCGTGTATGAACTGCAGCTAGGCTAGGACAAGAGCTAGGCTAGGCTCAGGCTAAGATGAAAATCATTTGTTTACTAACTACTTCTTTAATCCAGCTGTTCACAAATTTTCAGTGAGAAAGTTAGAATGATTTGAAGTGGTACTTAGAATATTTCTAAAATAACTTTACAAAGACGGACAGTGGTCCCATGCATGTAAGTGGTTAGACCACCGTCCCTGTCAGATGAATTGGTCCCATGGTTGTAGGTGCGAGAGTGTTGGAGGAAAGGTTAGACCACTGTCCCTGTCATTTGAATTGGTCCCATGGGTGTAAGTGCGAGAGTGTTGGAGGAAAGGTTAGACACCGCCCCTCTGAGATGAATTGGTCCCATGCATGTAAGTGCGAGAGTGTTGGAGGAAAGGTTAGGCCACCGCCCCTCTCAGATTAAAGGTCCCTTGTGTGTAAGTGCGACCGTGCGGGAGGAAAGGCTAGGCCGCCGTCCCTGTCAGATGGAAATGTCCCTTGTACGTAAGTGTGACCGTGTGGGAGGAAAAGCTAGGCCGCTGTTCCTGTCGTCTGTGGTGGTCACATGAGTGTAAGGGATAAAATGTTGGAGGAACTGTTAGGCAAACGTCCATCTAATTTGAAGTGGTCCTAACTGTTCGAGTGCAAGCGTGCGGACTGTAAAAAAAATCGATAGAAAGTACCGGCAATGCTGGCGCCAGCACTGGACGTTTTCCACGTGATTTTGGCAGTTTTCTACATTGAAATGAGTACACAGATTCATTGACACTTTTTTTACTGACGACGCAATTTTTTTTCTAAAGTTGGCCATTTGGTTTCGGTAAAACATATTTCCTCTGAACTTCCAGACGTAAAATTAATAGGACAATCCGACTTGGTAGATGTTAGAGTGTATGAGTCCGGAAAGTGATTGAAAAGGTCAGAATTGTGACCGAACAGCCGTTTAGGTTTCCTCGTAGAAGCTCATCGTTTTCTCAAATATTTTTAATTTCGAGGGTTGAACCTAGGAAAATATCCATATTGATTTCATACTTTTTAATACATTAAATAATATTGAGGAATGTTTAAACACCTTAAGACGATGTTTTGTGTAAAAGAAGTGTCAGAAAACTAATTTAAATACAACAAATATTTGAATACTCCTCTTCTCTGGAATGAAGTCAGACTGTAATATAATGGAAACTCCGTTCACATAAAATAACGTTAGTCGAACGGAAAATTAACATAAAAATAACGACGCATTTTTTGATTTGCTCAATCAAAAAAATCTGGTTCACGGCAAATAATTTCTTTTACAACGATGATTAACGTTACCTTCCGACACCATCCGTTATATGGTAATAATGATCAACAGGTTTGTAGCTAATTATTAAAATATTACGGATGGTGTCAGAATTTACCGTCAACCACGGTTGAAAATAGAAATATATAAGTTTAAACATATTTTTTTTATTGGGCTGAATGCGTCTATTATTTTTTCAGTTCCTTTTTCTACGAAATAGAAGTAAAGTTTAGACCGCTTGCCCTGTCATGTGAAGTGTTTCCTAGCCTAGTACGGGAGAGTGTGGGTGGAAAGGTCAGACCACTTGCCCTGTCATGTGAAGTGTTTCCCAACCCGGTACGGGAGAGTGTGGGAGAAAAGGTCAGACCCCTTGTCCTGTCATGTGAAGTGTTTCCCAACCAGGTGCGGGGGAGTGTGGGAGGGAAGGTCAGACCACTTGCCTTGTCATGTCAAGTGGTTCCCAACCCGGTACGGGAGAGTGTGGGAGGAAAGGTCAGGCCCCTACCTCTCTCATACGTCACGACTCCAAGTGAGTGTGTGCGAGAGTGTGGGAGGAAAGGTCAGGTCACTGTCTCTCTCATCCGACACGATTCCAAGTGGGTGTGTGCGAGAGTGTGGGAGGAAAGGTCAGGCCACTGTCTCTCTCATCCGACACGATTCCAAGTGGGTGTGTGCGAGAGTGTGGGAGGAAAGGTTAGGACACTCACTCTGAGATGAGTGGATATATTAATTGGTAATGATCTGGCTGTGCATGCAAATCGACAATTCTCAATTTAATCGTGTGCGATATGATGTATTTTTCCTCCGGTCCTAACATCCCTGATAATCGTCGTCTGTAAACAGCGCCTCTGTTATTATAGCAGAATAATTACAATTTTGCGATACTGATAGTTTTTATGCGGTGCACGCCGACCCCTTCCAGCCCCTCATCGCATATTCCTATTTTCCTACCCCGTTTCACCCTTCAAAGCCCCCAATAACCCTTCCGTCTCCGCTCTAACCTTTTATTCCTTTCCCTCTCCAGACGAGGAGAGCATGCCAGGACCCAACAGTTTGCTGATGGGCGGCCGCTTCGGGCCCTCGGCCCAGCGCAGTCCTGGCGCCTCCTTCCAGCTCTTTCTGCAGGGCAACCACACGGAGGTGGAGGCCCAGGTGGGAGCCACGGCACAGCTCCACTGCACGCTGGCGGGGGCACTAGCAGACGGCATGGTGAGCAGGGAGGATGGTGAGGACGTGGAGAGGGATGAAATTTGGGGTAATGATGGCAGGGTTGAGAAGTTGAGACATTTTATGACAACTAGACTGTACTACTACTTAGTAAAATCTTACAAAATTTGAGACCCTAAATAAGATATAACAAGATTCTGAGGTAACCAGGTCCTTAACTAATAACTTATAAGCATTACTCAACGTAAAGGAATGAGATGTTACTCGAGGAGCCTCGACATGCATTCTCGACACACAATCTTGACACACATTATACAGATACAGATACAGACACTAGAACGAATCTCGCAGGAAGGGGTGGCCGACGCCAAGGCAAACCTCACACTCCTCTCATACACTTAATTACAAAATTTAGTCTTTTGCATTAAAGTGTCCGACCGAAGAACCGAAAGACACACTCCGGGTCATGAGTGCGGTTCGAGGTCAGTGTTAGCAGTGGGGCCTGACAATGTGTCTGCTTTGCCCCTGCCATGTCAGGTTGACCGCTCCCCCACCACGAACATTCCGTTTCTCAACGATATGCCAATGGCTTGAAAGCACATCAGGTCAGCGTAAAAATATCCATTCACAACTATTCTCCTCTCACATCTATTCATTGCACCCTCTCTCGCTACCTCCACGCTCAAGTCTATCCTTCCAAACGCTTGTTTCACACCATCCATCCTCTCCTCACTCTCCTCCCCCTTCATCACCCTTTGTCTCATCATCCCAATATCAACAGCATCGGTTCAGCCCCTCTTCATAGTCTCCGCAACAAAAGCCCTTCTTCAACGCTTTCTCGTGATCTCGAAAAAAGTGACACACATTCTGTTTCTCCTCATCCTCTCCACAACAATAGTGCCCAGTCAGCGCTTTTTCATTATGATTACTTCAACGGTAACGTGTCAGCCCACTCATCACCCTAAAAACAACTGCCCCGCCACTGGCTACCCTTCCTCCAATCACAACCGGAGCCATAAAAGACCATTCAAATCTTCAAACGGCGATCCCCCTTTCGGAAAACTTACTCGACAGCAAGACAAATTCACCAAATACGGCCAGTAACCCTTCCATCGTAAGCAGTAAGGTTATGAGCTGACGTCTCTTCATCAATGTACGTAGTCAAGCTCGCGTTCTAACAACAGTGGTTGAGAGCAGTCATCCGATTTCACCTAAGATAGGGTCTTTACAATCAAGCGAAAGACATCTATTGACAATCCCCCAAATCAGAAAAAAAATAACATTACTTCGGTCTTAAATAACCTCAAATTACAGATACTGCCAACGCCCACATATGACCATTGCCCCATCCATGCCCTCAGCAAATCTTGGCAGTACCAAATTGGGTATTGTTCCGAACAATACATCGACTCGTTCCTGGGTGCTGCATTGCACGAGGCCGATAGAAACATAGACTACTATTCAGGTTTTATCCAAAAAAATGGTCACGACGACGCCTACCTGATATATACGTAACGGCACTTCAAAACAGAGATTAAAATCATCCTCTTGGAGACCTGGTCCCTACAATGCTGAGCAACGCTCTACGACTTCAGATTGACATAGTTCAGGCAGACGGTTTCGCCCATACAACAATAAAGTCCATCAAGCCACACTTGAATAGCAATCAGTCAGGTCTCAGGGTACTCATTCACCTAAAAGATCATCGGGACAGTGCACATCTACCTTAAAATCCCCAAAAACAATCGGTGCGCCTGATGATAGAATCTTCTGCTCCAATAAATCATCGCACTGAATGATGCATCTGACTCATGCATCTACGCAGAGGACCCACAAGACAGCATCTATAAGAGTCAGAAACCTGTCACAAGCAGCACTACCGCCATCGGTAGCATCCACACAATTCGAATCAATAACCATCGCAGAGCTCCCGCACACATTTGACTAGATGGCACTCGAGCCCCTCGTTAGCCGAGCGGTGAAGCAAACGAGCCTCGGGCAAAGGACAAGAACCACTTACGAATAAAACACATAAGTGTGAGAAGTCTTTTGTCTAAGATAGACCAGATCAAGCTAATGCTAGGGGATGAAGATGTCGACATACTCTGTCTAACTGAGACATGTCTTGCACCCAACATGGACAGCAATTTTATTCAGATAGATGGGTACGAACTGTTCAATAATGACCGAGTTAAGAGAGGAGGCGCTTGTTGCGACGCCAGAAATGAGTACATAACCAGGACATTGAAAGCGGTTGGAAATGGAGACAGAGTCGACGATGTTTGGATTACCGTCCAAGTAAAGAAAACCAAATCCTTTATCGTCGGAGCCACCAACAGGCCACCCAAAGCCAGCAACCAGTCATTCAGCTACATAGAATCCAATCTCCAGAGAGCAACTAATTTAAAAAATAGCATGTACGTCTTAGGAGATTTTAACGACAATCAGTTAAAGGAAAATAAATTGGGCTCAATTATTAAAAGACTAAAACTAGCGCAGCCCATTGAGGAGTCAACTAGAATCACAAAAGAAAGTAGCTCATTGCTCGATCTGATAATCACGAACAATCAATCGTCTGTCCTCAAGACCAACGTCTGTGAATCTCTTGCCGACCGTAGAAAAATAGACTGCCTGATAACTGTGCGTGGAGAAAAACGGAAACCAGTTAATTAGAGGTATAAAACCAAAAAAAAAAAACTACTCACGAGACTCGTTGAAACAAGAGTTATGGAACAGAGTATCATTGCTCAACCACATGCGTAATACGGACGATGTGAATACTCAATCGACCATTTTTGCAGAATAGTTCTCAGCGGCCCTCGACACAGTAGCACCAATAGTCACAAAGAAACTTACACGCCTCTAGTCAGCTGGATGACTCCTGAACTCAATCAGGAGATACAGAACCCAAAATATTTTAAAGGTTTCTGAATAGTCAGGCCAACAAAATGCTGAAAAAAATAACACCGACTCAAATAGCACGGATCTGACCGATGAATCGCGTGTTCTAAATTTATGCCAACCGATGAGGAAACGCATAAAATAACTAATAGGCACAGCAAAGAGAGATGCTCACCTTGCTGAATTATTTAAAGCAAAAAACAATCCGAAGCATACTTGGAACATCTTTGGGAACATTGTGCCCCAAA
>SDVV010023584.1:0-12733 GCA_016164225.1 Gammarus roeselii
ATTTCACTTCGCTTGTTACAAGTCCAGTAATATCGACCAGTCTCGAGTAATGTTAGGTCATCGCTCGTTTGTGGACTTTCCAGTTCAAAACGTTTATGTAAGCTTACCCCATACGTCAGTGAGTGTTACGAATGATGAAACGTTAGCAAAATTAATGTACGATTTTACTGTTGGAATATGATTTTTTTGTAGTGTTGGACGTTTTGTTCCTACCATTTTCGTCTCTTATATCAAATATTGAATAAATACCCTCTAACAATTTTTCATACAGATCTGCATTGTAAGGTCCGCAATCCACAAGATCTAGGATATAAACCATGCCTAAGGTACATAATTAGCGTAACATATATCAATGTACGATAACATAGATCAAATATTGATGAATGCAAAAAAGGTTACCATACAACGACGAATACATTATTACCTAGGCAACTTAACCCATTCTATCCAAAAGTTATGTATTTTAGTCAAGTTTGAGGGTTATGTATGATATCGATATGTATGAATCTCTCCACTAGGGCTGTATATTCATCATATCAAAAGCATTTGAATACATTTTCTCCAATTTGATCCAGCAAAAAACCTTCTGCAGATGTTTAGATTCCAGAATTTATCGATACCTCTGTTAAATGTTCGGATGAGACTCAGAAGGTAGGATCCAAGAGAACTAATGCACTTCAATTTGTTACATTTTTATTGTGGATCAGTTATACGCGATGTTAGGTTCAAAGATCTAGTCATTCTAACCAACTTAACCAATAATTATATATTTTCATTCAAGTTTGATGGACATGTATGATATTTAGACATTATATTGTGCGATGTTCATATCAAATCCCTCCCACACGGCTCTATTTTTCGTAGTTTTTCTTCTAATGTCACACACCAGGTACACACATTCACGCTTTGTACGCATATATCCAGGACTGGGGTACGGTATAACGATGTCGTATACAGGGATAGTTACCGATGTAATGTAGACACACACACACTCACACATTTTGATTGCATATACAAGATCGGTTAACATCTGAGGCACTTTACCTCTGACATATGTTTTTTTTTCAAAAGAACAAAATCCCTTTATGTTGTTACAAGATATTTATTGTGGACCACCTTCACGTCATGATAGGTGAAAAGAACTAAGCATCTTAACCTATCCTATCCTTTTCTATCCAGGAATTAAATAGTATCGATCGAGTTTTCGTGCATAAATTTGTTACTTTTTTATCGATTTATGATATATTCATTTTCATCCTCTCCACTTGGCTCTACATTTTGATCTAGGTTAACTCACACCCATCAAAACCTAACATAACCTAACTTTATGTATGATGTTCAACATTGCTAAATACATATGAAGCCCTCCAAACGACTCTAAATAATACTTTAACATATGTGCTATTCATTTTGTTGTCACTCTCATCCCAAATAAGTTGGCAGAGATGACCCATTTTAAATCTTAGATGGTTTGAATGTTACGGGTAATTCATATTATTTTTGATTTTGACACAATTTTACGTCACTTTAACATATTCACACCTATCATAACCTGACCTTACCTTACGTACGGTATTCAATCATTGATAAATACATATGAACCCCTCCAGACAACTCTAAATATCACTCTACATACATGTTATTCATTTCGTTGTCACTCTCGAGTCATATATGTTACCAGAAAATCCCTCATTTTCAAACTTGGATGTATTGAATGCTACAAGTATTTCAAATTTGTATTCAGTTTCATACAAACGGACCCATAGTCACACACCATGTTTTTCTTAATTTACTTCCATATCTCCGCTTAACTCTACAACCTTTGACAACTTGCAACTCTGAATTTTCACTTTCTCTTTCCTATATTTTTCTTATCCTCAACGATGACTTCGCTTCAAGATCTGAGCGGACGCCGATTTATATCATAACATTCTGTAACACATCTAGATCATTTACCTCGAACTAGGTTTTCTGGCATCATTTCAACCCTTGAAACATATTTTATCTACTGATTTCGACGATTCGATGTTACCTCCGACTGTCACGATGTTCACAATTCATTACTTAACCTTCGAGTTAGGATAATATAAGCATTTCATTGAGAACATACATAGTTTTTTTTTAGTATTTATTGGCATTATTTACAGACCTTGCTGCCATTATCAATATCATCTAATTAGTTTTTGGTATTTAAACAGCATTGTTCGTCATCCAACCGTACTTTTCATCACTATATTTTCAGTATACTCCCAAAATCCATCTTATACGCCATCATATCTTTGATGCGGATACCGAAGGCTACCGTTCCCGTGTGTCAATAAATGTATTACTTCTTCTCCTTAAACCTTAATTATTCGAATCTTTTCCAATTCAATGTCATTCTGAGATTCATCATTGAGAAATTTGCATACGTTCCAGTTTCTCTTTTGTTCTTAGGTATAATCTGTTGTCCACTTCCTCAGCTTTATTACAATCATGATGAAGATTTTACCCTTGGATCATATAAAGTTTCGAGATTTGCTTTTCTTATCCCCTCCATCTCCCCTCTCCTTAACACACTTTCATACGAATGTAACGCGTCCACATTAGTTACCCAGAGCAGACTTCATTTTTTCTGCATCCATTTATGAATGGTATCTCCCTCTCTTCTGATTCTTGTTTGTCCATTCTGAGATAACTGTTATTTTCAACACTAGTCAATATTTATTCGATCCGACTCATATCATCTTCGAAGATTTCTTCTTTCAGCACTAGTAAACAAAATTTTGTAACATGAATGTTCATTTTTGTTCATTCTAAGACGAAACGTGTGTCTTCGCTTGATCTCAACGTATCACTGACTCCATTCTTGATAACCAGCTAGCTATTATAAGTTGATTACATGTGGTTTTTCGCAAATCATTTAGCCTAACATTACTCACCTAGGTCATCAACTGTGTATATGTTTAGAGCTGGGTACGTATGTGAATGGGTATATCCAAGCGTTGGTACGTGTTACACGAGTTAAAAAAATATAACACAAATGTAATATTTAAAATTTCAATATAATTTCAAATCTTCGAGGGAAGTCACCTTACTAAAGTAACCAAGTTAACACTTCATTATACAGACTTGGCTCTGTCATCCCTCGAAAATTTGAAATTTTATTGAAATTTAAAATATTGAATTTGTGTTATATATTTTTAACTCGTGTAACACGTACATACGCTTGAATATACACATTCACATACGTACCAAGCCCTAAACATATACACAGTTGATGACCTAGGTGAGTAATGTTAGGCAAAATGTTTTGCGAAAAACCACATGTAATCAACTTATAATAGCTAGCTGGCTCTCAAGAATGGAATCAGTGATACGTTAAAATCAAGCGGAGACACACGTTTCGTCATTGAATAAACAAAAATGAACATTCATATCTAAAAAATTAGTTTACAAGTGCTGGAAGAAGAAATTTCCGAAGATGATACGAGTCGGACCGAATAAATATTGACTAGTGTTGAAAATAACAGTTATCTCAGAATGGACAAACAAGAATCAGAAGAGTGGGAGATACCATTCATAAATGGATGCAGGAAAAAGGATGTCTGCTTTGGGTAACTAAAGTGGACGCGTTACATTCGTATGAAAGTGTGTTTAGGAGGGGGGAGGGGGAGGGGATATGAAAAGCAAATCTCGAAAATTTATATGATCCAAGGGTAAAATCTACATCATGATTGTAATAAAGCTGAGGAAGTGGACAGCAGATTATACCTACGAATAAAAAAGAAACTTGAACGTATGTAAATTTCTCGATGATGAATCTCAGAATGACTTTGAATTGGAAAAGATTCGAATAATTAAGGTTCAAGAAGAAGAAGTAATACATTTATTGACACACGGGAATGGAATTGCCTTCGGTATCCGCATCAAAGATATGATGGAGTATAAGATGGATTTTGAGAATATACTGTAATATAGTGATGAAAAGTACGGTTGGATGATGAACAATGCTGTTTAAATATCAAAAATTAGGTAGATGATATCGATGATGGCAGCAAGGTCTGTAAATAATGCCAATAAATACTAATAAAAACAATGTATGTTCTCAATGAAATGTTTATATTATCCTAAACTCGAAGGTTAAGTAATGGATTGTGAACATCGTGACAGTCGGAGGTAACATCGAATCTTCGAAATCAGTAGAAAAAAATGTGTTTCAGGGGTTGAAATGATGCCAGAAAACCTAGTTCGAGGTAAATGATCTAGATATGTTACAGAATGGTATGATATAAATCAACGTCCGCTCAGATCTTGAAACGAAGTCATCGTTAAGGATAAGATGAATATAGGAAAGAGAAAATTAAAATTCAGAGATGCAAGTTGTCAAAGGATGTAGAGTTAAGCGGAGATATTGAAGTAAAATAAGAAAAACATGGTGTGAGACTGTGTCCGTTTGTATGAAACTAAATACAAATTTGAAATACTTGTAACATTCAATCCATCCAAGTTTTAAAATGGGGGATTCTCTGGTAACATATATGACTGGAGAGTGACAACGAAATGGATAACATGTATGTTATAGTGATATTTAGAGTTGTCTGGAGGGGTTCATATGTATATATCAATGACTGAATACCGTACGTAAGGTTAGGTCAGGTTATAATGGGTGTGAATAATATGTTAAAGAGACGTAGAATTGTGTCAAAATCAA
Organism: Gammarus roeselii; assembly: GCA_016164225.1. Taxonomy (NCBI): domain Eukaryota; kingdom Metazoa; phylum Arthropoda; class Malacostraca; order Amphipoda; family Gammaridae; genus Gammarus; species Gammarus roeselii. The sequence continues at coordinate 4,694 of SDVV010023584.1, forward strand.
AAATAATATATATTACCCGTAACATTCAAACCATCTAAGATTGAAAATGGGTCCTCTCTGCTAACTCATATGGGATGAGAGTGACAAAAAAAAATAGCATATATGTTCAAGTGATATTTAGAGTCGTTTGGAGGGCTTCATATGTAGCTATATATGTAGCTATAACACCATGCATAAAGTTAGGTTATGTTAGGTTTTGATCTTTGTGAAGAGGCTAGATCACAATGTAGAGCCAAGTGGAGAGGATGAAAATGAATATTTCATAAATCGATAAAAAAGTAACATATGTATGAACGAAAACTCTATCGATACTATAAAATTCCTGGATAGAAAAGGATAGGATAGGTTAAAATGCTTAGTTCTTTTCACCTATCATGAAGTGAAGGTGGTCCACAATAAATATCTTGTATCAATAACAAGGGATTTTGTTCTAATGGAAAAAAAAACATATAACAGAGGTAAAGTGCCTCAGATGTTAACCGATCTTGTATATGCAATCAAAATGTGTGTTTGTGTGTATGTGTGTGTGTGTGTGTGTGTGTGTGTCTACATTGTATCGGTAACTATCGCTGTTACGACGTGTGTGACATTAGAAGAAAAACTACGAAAAGTAGAGCCGTGTGAGAGGGATTTGTTATGAACGTCGCACAAAATGATGACCAAATATCATACATATCCATCAAGCTTGAATGAAAATATATAATTATTGGTTAAGTTGGTTAGAATGACTAGATCTTTGAACCTAAAATCGCGTATAACTGATCCACTTTAAAAATGTAACAAATTGAAGTGCATTAGTTCTCATGGATTCTACCTGTTGAGTCTCATCCGAACATGTAACAGAGGTATTGATAAATTCTGGAATCTAAACATCTGCAGAAGGTTTTTTGCTGGATCAAATTGGAGAAAATGTATTCAACTGCGTTTGATATGATAAATATACAGCCCTAGTGGAGAGTATCATACATATCAATATCATACATAACCATCAAACTTGATTAAAATACATAACTATTGGATAGAATAGGTTAAGTTGCCTAGGTAATAATGTATTCGTCATTGTATGGTAACCCTTTTTGCATTCATCGATACTTGATCTATGTTATCGTACATTACTATATATTTCGCTAATTATGTACCTTAGACATGGTTTATATTCTAGATCTTGTGGATTGCTGACCTTACAATGCAGATCTGTATGAAAATTGTTAGAGTGGATTTATTCAATATTTGATATAATAGACGAAAAAGGTAGGAGCAAAACGTCCAACACTACAAAAAAATCATATTCCAACAGTAAAATTGTACATAAATCTTGCTAACGCTTTAACATTCGTAACACTCACTGACGTATAGGGTAAGCTTACATAAACGTTTTGAAATCGAAAGTCCACAAGCGAGCGATGACCTAACATTACTCGAGACTGGTCGATATTACTGGACTTGTAACAAGTGAAGTGAAAAAAATATTTATATATATATATATATATATAAATTTAGGCACACAATCTGATAGAGATTGGTAAAACTACAGGGTCAAGTGGATAGATTTGATAAGGATGAAGGTTAAATCAATGAAGAAAAAAATACCTAACATAAGTATGAAACGTGGAAAAATATACCATCCTTGGTAATTTTAGGATAGAATGAGTTAGGATTATGGCCATCTTTACAGACCTTCGGTGGGAAATGTTGAAGTGGATCTGGTGAATGGTCGAATAAGTCATATATTCTGAATTAGAACGCAGTCTCATAACAAAAGCCTGAATTAATCAAAAACTTCCAATTGTCTAAACTGCAAACGGAATACAAACATTTATAGAAGTAAGACTTGCGGGAATAAGCATATAGCAAACCCCTGCGATTGGATAACATAATTGAGATGTACATTCAATTATTAAAGAATTTCAACGCTAACACTCAACACAAATCCGGTAGAATAGTTCTCCAAGGTAATATGGAACCGAACCCAAATCCAAAGTCGAGAGGGGAAACAGACCAAATTTTTGAAGCATTACATCCAAACAAGCGTATTTTATACCCAACATCAAATGATATCTAAAAAAAATAGCTAAATAAGATTTCCTACTCCACCCTAATCAACAACGATTGACTATTATATACGGTGTATCCTACCGCACCCAGATGATGAAGCCTACTCCAATATCCGACGTGATCTGGTTCATGACTGAGATCGTATGCTAACATAACAGTCATACCGAAAATAACTGATATTTCACGCAGAGTTAATGTGAAAAATGTTATTTTATACTATCATACCATTCAAATCGATAATAAATTCCTGGACCTAACTGATGATATGCCTCTAGGAGTACAAATCCAAGCCTATTGTGTCGTAAAAATGAACTCTATAATGCTTTACTAGGTCACTTCTCAGCAATCTAAAACTGATATATAACAAATTTAGAGTTAACACACAGTCATGATACGATGCCACAGACGTGCCTCGCATCTGTTAACCCATCATCTCTGAAAAGCCTCGATCAAAGACACATCCTGGACATAATCAAAATCTAGACACATGTACAGTGGTCAATAATGAGTCTCAGAGAGTGTGTGGCCATAAAAAGCTGGGGTTCTGTTCACTGATGACCTACATAAGTAAAACACTACAACGATGAGTAGATTGTCACATAGCCTCTCTAACACACCCATGAAACTCAAGATCGACGTCTACAAGAACGTACATAATTCACGTTGAACATGGATGAATTCCAAAATGACAACCAAAGAGTATAAACCACCTCTACACTAGAACCCATCCATCCAGTAAATTATCATCTAAACGTTAAACTACATATTTGCTAGGGATCAATGACGAAAATTCCACAAAGATGTAGTACGGACTTACACCTCTTAAACATACAATCCTAGGATTCTCGTGGAAAAAAAATATATCATCAGGAACATATATAGAATAGCTAAATAAGGTTCTCTACTCTGCTATAATTCACATAAAAATTGTAGTACATTATGCTATTCATCCTAATAAATCGGTCCATTTACACAAACAAGCATAAACAGAATGTGCTTTTGCCTTGGGGACTCTCTAACTCCTCCTAAATATTGAAGAATGGTCGTACAATAAATATACAATACCCTATCAGCAAAACCAAGTTTGTAACAAATCGTCTGTTCTACATATATCTATAATTAATACATCAAATATTGTATCATGACGAAAGAAGGTATATAAAACACTATAAATGAACACTATGTAACTAAATTAGACCTGAAATAACGTTCCATAATGTAGATACAGACGTAATATATCCTAAATTGTATGAATAACCAACAGATTGCATCGAAGATGGAAATTCAACAGAAAACCTACAAAACTGGAAGACCTATACTAAAATTCACGAGATAAAACAAAGCAAGAAGATTAATCCTCTACCATACCCAAAACATACATTAAAAACGTGATGAATGGGAATGAACTATCATTTAACCAAACAAACAAGAAATGTGAATAAGATATCAAGACATACAGGCGACGTAACTGAAACCTATAGTAAATACTTTATAGTACATACAAAAATCTAATGGAATTAGCCACAACTTCTATCCAAAACAGGGATAAATTAACATTTTAACCAAAGTAACTAAGGCTAAATCGTAACAGATGTGTCATGTATACATATAAAACTACCACAATGATGCACCAACCGACCCCATTATGCCTGAAATAATGTGGAAGGTGCAAGCCTTAAATACCCTAAAATACCTAAAACTGTATGAGTTAACTGATCGAAATTCCAAAAACAGCGCAAATTCAACATAAATCAATCGATCAATACTATGTATACATAACATAATATTTTAACTAACAGTAAATCCATATCTTTCAGGTATTTTCACTTTTGGAAAAACGCATCAATGGAACACTGATATAAATGTTTCAAAACTGGATTATGCAATATTGGGTAGAAAAAACTCGTAACGAAGATACAGCATCCTAAGAAAAAATATATATACATTAACCGCAAACAACCTGACAAATAATCTTTACTATTTCTATAGATATTATATACATATGAAATAAATAGATGGGAAACACAGATCCTTGCCTGTAATCCTACCTTCAGGCTGGTAAAAACAGGGCCGTTCACCCACTAAGGCTGCAAATTGAGTTATAAGACATGCCTACCACACTAATCCCATAAAAGGATATATAGTGGTTAATGAACATAACATACATAAATATCCCAAGCCCCCCCGCTACGAATGCACCAATCGAGCATCGAATGAGTCATATATACCACAACTAGATAAGAATACCAACATATATGTCCACAGAAAAAAAAATATAGAAACAATAAACCAGCCGTAGGTATACAACAATATATATACACTCACAACGTAGCAAACGTGCCACGGAAACAAATTTATAAGACAAGGAATAGACAAGAGCATACGCACATTATTTTCCAGGAGCGCATCCAACTTTCTACCTAGGGGGGTTTCTATACCGCACCAATCCCCCCCTCCAGAAAATTTGCTATAACACTATTCATACCAGAATCGGATAAATATATATAACGAGCAACAGTTAGTGACCAATTAAACTCCACTACAACCATCTAAAGAAGAAAAAATCTATATATAAATACAATATATACCAAAATACAGTATAAATTAAAATGTTCATAACATAAACCTTGCCAATCAAGGCCGCAAGCCTGCTCCCATCCCGCCGTTCCCCCTTCCGTCCCCCCTTCCGGTCTCTCCCCTTCCACTGTCCGTTAGCTGACTCGGGCACCAAACCAGTTCCGGTACCCTCCGCCCCCCCCCCGTTTCTGCGCGATTCCCCCGTACGCTCGGTGAGTCAAGGTGCATGCATCGCGGTGAAATGTTTTGTGCAAATTACCGTAGACCGGACAAAATCCGCGTCTTGGTGGTATATACACTCTACTCATGATTGCCCATTTCCACTTGAAGCAACATACAAATCTCTTAATCGATAGACGTGAATTGGAGAGTACTTGCCTCCCATACAACAACGCTTACTTTAATCTTTCAAAACTCACCTTGAACAAACCTGTGGCTTTAGAAGATTTACATAATTTCGAAAGAGACTGTGAAGTAAACAATAAACTGTATCATCTCACAAAAGAGAATGAAGGGTATGGTCCGGTCAGTGTATACAGAGGTAGTTTAGAGGCTAGTGTGGAGAGCACGATCCACTTTGTGTAAATCTTAGATGCTTATCATGTCGCTTTCACTCCCTGTTTCTCTACATTTGTGCGTACATTCAGACAAGGGAGATGTAGCAGAACATTATTTTGGCCCTTCTACATGCGAGGGATGAACGAAAGCAAAAAAGCTGGACACGTAAAATTGTGTTCGTCCAGTACAGTCTTGCAAAACATCAGTATGCCTGAAGACGGCGAAATGTATCAATTCTCACTCATGCACGCATCAATGAAACCCCATATTGTTCGTTACTATGACTGTGAATCTGTGCTAGAGCCAAGCCAAGAGGGAAAACATGTAGTCAACATACACAAGTTGTGCATGTACAGCCATACTCTAGTGGATAAAGACGGGAAAATTGTAGGGCACAAAGTAGTCGATTCAACTGCAGTTCCCCTTGAGAAGATGGAGACACAACTTGTCATGAATATTTTTCTGGATCATTATGATTACATGTCAACCTTAACATTGTTCCCCATCCCCGTCCTCACCAAACAAGATGTACAAAAATTTTGCGAAAGCAAAACATGTGAATGCAGGGGGACGATTCTGGAGAAAATTGTAGTAGACGAGTTCGCCACCATATAACTCAACAAAGAAATAATATCAGGGATCTACTTGGCCGCTTTATGTGCAAGTTGTAATTTCAGAATCACTGAAAAGTAGAGCTGTATGAAATGTATTGCTCACAATGCATCGGCACACGACATGCGCTTCATATTGCGTGGATTGGACCTGGCTAACTTTTCGAATATCCGTGTGTTGCTAAAACAGTCGGATAAAATACTCAGAATCTCGATATCTCTGAAAGATGCCACGAGAAAGTACGGTGTCAAGTTCATCGACTCGTTTCTTAACTCAAGTTTAGACAGTCTCGCCAATTTTTTAGAGATAGTGGCCATGACATGCCGCTCCTGAAATTCCTATCTCACAAGTCTCGGTTACAGTGACAAGGTTCTAGACCTCGTTACTCGAGAAGGACACTACTGCTACGGAGCCATCACATCGGATTCTGTGCTGGACGACCTAGTGATTGAAGTGTGGCAGGCAGCTAACTGCAAGATTTTGCGCGACTACATGATCGTATACCTGCTCATCGACACGCTGCTGCTGGCCGAAGTCTTCAAAAAGCTTAGGGAGACCATGACACGCAACTACACCCTGGATCTCGCCCATTTTGTAAGCGCCCCTGGCTTTGCAATGCAAGCTGCCCTCTACGAAGGAAAGTTGAAACTTGAGCTGGTCAGAGATATTGATCTCCTACATTTTATTGTTAAAATACACGAGGCGGATTCGTGATGTTGACGAAAGGGCTTCCCAACATAAACAATTCCTGATGCAAAGACTATGACCCTACACTACCTGTGTCTTCAGCAGCATATGGGACTTTACCAGGCTTTATGGTGGATGCTAGAGCGATCCCCTCATCATTGGCGAAGTCCTCGAGCTCACACCCGACGAAATTCAAACCTGTCGACTTGGTGAACACAGACTGTTCTGGCGAGCAAACGTACATTGTCTGTATCGATGCCAAAGTCAGCGATGAAGTTGGACAAAAAACAGGCGAGCTGCCGCTACTGCTACTTCACAAAGAGGTTATCTTAAAATGATGTTTCACCCTTCACAAAAAATCTATTGGCAGGCTCGAAACATCTCAAAACCGAAAACGAGCAGACCGTAAGCTGGTTGCTAGTCATCTACCTCAAACTGACTACCTCGCCGCCCAGGAATTTCTTCAAGTGGTCCTCAGATAAGGACTAGCAGGAACTTGTCTTCAAGTCATTCATCATGAAAAATATCCAAAAACGTCAGGAGTCTACGAACTTTTTCAAGAAGTCCCTGTTTAAACTGTTCTCAAGTTGTATATACGGGAAGGTTCTTTTCAATCCGCTCAACAGAAGTCTTGAGGCGAAGGTCGCGGGCACCCCCCAACGAGTTCCGAAGACATGCAGCCAACCCCCTCCTGAAAAACAGCTACGTCATCGACCCCAAAACAGTCTTCATGATCCTCAAGCAAAAAAAAACCCACATGATTCATTCACTCCAAGTTGGATTCTACGTGCTTGAAAAAGCTAAAGCAAAAGTCTAGAGGTTACAAAAAAGGTAAACATACCACACTACGGTGACAACGTCTCGCTCATCTACTCGGACACAGACTCGTTTCTGTTCCAGTTCAAAGGCGTTGCCGAAATTGTAGCGGAAATGCAACATGCTCCTCTGGCTGAATACACGGACTTCTCAAATTACCCCAAAATCATCCCTTGTACGATGAATCTAAGAAAGGACAGCTGGGACTACTGAAAAGTGAAACAGCTGATGACTACTCGAGTGAAATCATTTGCTTGCAAACCAAAGTGTTACAGCATGTTGCTCGAGTCCGACGTCACAAAATCTGCTGCAAAAGGTGTCAATTACCAGACACAATCCAAAATCAAACATGAACAAGACAAAGACATCCATAACCAGAAACATAAACACACTTTGAGACCATGCACAACATTCGCGAGCAAGCATGCCAGCTTCAAACTGTACGCACTATCAAAAATTGTCATAGTTTATTTGAAAACAAATGTTTCTATATCGACGCGTATACAACTCTTGCCTATGGCCATCCAGACATTACCTAAAACTCCATTGCAGTTAAACCTACCGTCATTCAAAAGAGGAAACGATGTGACTTGGGTGATGATGATACTAATGAGAACATGAATTTAACATGGAAGAGACGAAATCCTGTCGAGACCGTCTTTAGCGAGTGTAGTCGCGATGAAATCACGTCCACGTTTACAGGATTTATTCTCTAAATCTATTTAATATGTTGTA
>SDVV010023585.1:0-12733 GCA_016164225.1 Gammarus roeselii
CAGTAGCCTCACCAACCATTCGACAATCGTTACTCCACCCTTCTTCAGGCACTCGGTCGCAACTCCATCCAAACCAGGGGCTTTCCCTGCTTTCATCGCGTCCACCGCCTCCTGTACCTCTTCCCTGGTAATGTCCGCAGTAAGTCTTTCTCCCAAAACTGGCATCCGAGCACCACCACCCACAGCAACAATGTCAGCCTCTCTGTCATCCTCGACATTCAGCAACTGATCAAAATACTCGGCCCACCTCTTCCGTACGTTACCACTCTCCAACAACAACTGGCCGTTTTCATCTTTTACCACTTCCTCCTTCTCGGTCTCTCCCTTTCTCACCCTCTTCACCTCTTTCCAGAACATCATTGCCTCCTCAATAAACTGAGGAGGCAATAATTCCGTTTGCGTATTGAATGCCCGGCAATTCCAGATTGTTCAAGCAAAGGTAAGGTCTGCTTGTTTGTAGTACAATCACACTACTTGTAAAATATACAATCAAATCATCATTTCAAGAGTGGTTTCACAGCAGGTTCATCTACAAAATCCAAAATATTATCAAACAATATGAGTCCTGAATTATCGGCATTATATATTACAAATTAATAGTATTTATATTATTCAAATTAGTTTAATCAGTCAGGTCTTAGTGAAACTTATCTTGTGTCTTAGGGGAAAATTATCACCTATTGATAGTTATTCGTGTTCGTATCCTTGAAATTAGATTAATAAAAAACACGTATGGAGTCCATCTTCCATGCCCATACGTTATGTTAGTGAGGAATTTTATATGTAAACTGGTTCATCAGAGGCATCACGTGTGTTGAAAAACCTAAAATGATAATTTGTACCCCAATCATCTGAACTACAAATTCCGAATGATGCGGTTGAAGAGTCAATTAAACGAACCCATACCCTGTCAGTTCTCAAAAAACGTTACGTTACATTCCGTCGCATGATGGATAGCCAGCTATCTTTGTTTCAAGCTTATTTACCCAGCAAGTGACATAGGATACATGTCCTATCCCGCCCTTGCATCACTCCTGTAACAGCTCTCCCCAGCAGAGCTGTGCATGGTCCGGATCAAACGCTAGGTGAAGCAGAGCCTCCACCACGGCTCAAAAGCCAACGCGTGTTTGACTTGCAGAACGAAGGGGAGGTAAAGAGTTGTAGTGATTTGTCATGTCGAGTTGAAATACGCGAAGAGGTTAGGGGGGCTAGTGGTAAACGTGATACAACCGATGGAAATGTTGTATTTCCTCGAGAAGAATAGAGGGAGAATTCTTTCATGCAATTTAATTATAGTATTCCCTTGTATGTTTGGTTAGTTTATTGATTTTAAGTGTGCTTATTCCGGGTTTAAGTTTTAATTTACAACCGTTTTTTTAACCTATAACGTTTAAAAAAATATGTTCTTTCAAGAACTTGAATAAAATCTTTTCTGTCATCTTTTGGGTATAAGAATAGGTACTTGGTAGTGGCACGTGCCACTTGCGAGTCCCCAATGCCACTACAAGGTCTTGGAAGTTTACTCGTGAAGACTTGCTTCCGCTTTGGTGGTGTCCCTCCAGGGAGCAGGTACGTGTGTTATGGGGCACATATAATCAAAGATGTTCTTCAATTAAGAGACTTTCTTCCCCCTCGCGAGGTTTCGTCTTCATTAAGCACTTCAAAAATTAGAGTAATACTTTTGCTGACACTTTTGATATCATGTCCACTTAATGTGTAGACATTAGACGCTATCAATACAATTAGGTAACAACTTCAACGCTCAATTAAGATTATCACAAAAAAACAATTGACTGTTTTGTCACTAAATTGTGTAAGTTGCTCAAATGAAATACAGTTATCAACCATCGAGGGTAAGCAGACACCTGTCATGAAAGTGCTAACAATACCTTGTTAGGAGAAATTTGTAAAAAATCAGTTACGCTATTAATGGCCCAACAGCAGCTGACGAGATCAAGGCTTTGCGTTAGATAATAAAGTATCCGTGCTCTGCCGATGGAAGGAAGAGGTCCATATTGATGCATCTGAAGTAAATGAATTTCCGTGAAAGGTATGATCAATGGCTCCTTGAAACCTCAGTCTATCCAGCTAGCTGCTCTCGACTGGCCACATGCAAAAATTGTAAACCTCCACCTCTGTGTTTACGGTCGTACTTCTTTCCATTTGAAGGGAATTACACTCACTGCTATTCGATTTATTTCACCCTCTCATAAGACGACACCAGTCATTGATCATCATACACCCAACCTCATACGACTCCTTGCTATTCAGCTTGAAGACGACACCTGTCATTGATCGTCGCACACCCAACCTCATACGACTCCTTGCTATGCAGCTCGAAGACTAAACCAGTCATTGATCATCATACACCCAACCTCATACGACTCCTTGCTATGCAGCTTGAAGACAACACCAGTCATTGATCATCATACACCCAACCTCATACGACTCCTTGCTATGCAGCTCGTAGACTAAACCAGTCATTGATCATCATACACCCAACCTCATACGACTCCTTACTATGCAGCTTGAAGACTAAACCAGTCATTGATCATCATACACCCAGCCTCATACGACTCCTTGCTATGCAGCTCGAAGACTAAACCAGTCATTGATCATCATACACCCAACCTCATACGACTCCTTGCTATGCAGCTCGAAGACTAAACCAGTCATTGATCATCATACACCCAACCTCATACGACTCCTTGCTATGCAGCTTGAAGACAACACCAGTCATTGATCATCATACACCCAACCTCATACGACTCCTTGCTATGCAGCTCGTAGACTAAACCAGTCATTGATCATCATACACCCAACCTCATACGACTCCTTACTATGCAGCTTGAAGACTAAACCAGTCATTGATCATCATACACCCAGCCTCATACGACTCCTTGCTATGCAGCTCGAAGACTAAACCAGTCATTGATCATCATACACCCAACCTCATACGACTCCTTGCTATGCAGCTCGAAGACTAAACCAGTCATTGATCATCATACACCCAACCTCATACGACTCCTTGCTATGCAGCTTGAAGACTAAACCAGTCATTGATCATCATACACCCAACCTCATATGACTCCTTGCAATGCAGCTTGAAGACTAAACCAGTCATTGATCATCATACACCCAACCTCATATGACTCCTTGCTATGCAGCTTGGGAGGATAATTTGCAATTGAGGAGAGTATTAATGAACAAAAACTGTAAAATTTCAATTATACAAACCCTTCGCTATTTCCTGCTAACAAGACCAGCATATACTGATTGATGAACCTTCTTAATCAGTAAGCATAGTACTGGATTCTAAAAAAGAATCCAAGATCTTATAAACTCTAACTAATTTTCGATCAATAATTCCAGAGCGGCAGTGTGACCACAAATATGTTCGCTGTGAAACGATCGGCAATTCAAACCTTCTTCAAGAGCAGTCGTCGGAGCAGCATTTCCCATTACTAGAACTGAACATTAGGTTGTGCGTTCCGTTATTTCTACAAGCCTGTTTGAAGTTTGTTTCCACAGGCCTGCTGAAAAAAAATCCGCTGGCAAGCAAAGCATTATTTTCAAAAGGACTGCTTACCTATAGATTTGGCAGTCTTTCCTAGCTTCATTTCCCTTAAACCTGCATAGCATCAATTTGAAACTGGCTGATAAGATTCATTTGCCGCAGGCCTTTTCATCTTAATTTCCTGCATGCGTGCGGCCCATAATTTCCCGAAGGCCTGCTGGGCATCTCTTTTTGAAAGCCTGTTATGCGTCCTTCCCTGTCTGCTCTGTGACCAGAACTGTATGAAAAATGGGATAAGTTTATCGCAAAGACGGACCTGGGTATTTGCCCGACTTGGGGAAACTACACATGTGATCTTACAACGGTCATTAATATAGACCTCATTCATTCGTTAGGCTGACTTGAGGCTAAATACTTTCCCACTCCACTATTATGTGGATTTTTTGATACATTCTCACTTGGTAATGGGACTTGCTGTGAATGGTATCTAGGCCAGTTTGTCATCTACTCAATTTATAAATTGATGTCGCATATTTGACTTTTCTTTTGCCTCTACGTAAATTCTTTTGATGGGTAATTCGTATATATAGGTTGAATGGTTTTGTTAAACTCTAATCATTGATGAGCCACTGAGTGCTACAATATTGTTATTATTATTATTATTATTATTATTAAACTCGGAGATTTGGTCATTTTTCCACGATGCTATCATCATTTCATTCTGATTGGCTGCTGCAATAGAGGAGGGCTGCCACAAGTGTAATTTGATCTGAAAAAGTTATTAACATTATCAACTATTCCCATTCAATTGAATTTACAGATAATAATGCCATTTATCTTTAAACTTTTACGGAAATTCAATCATCGAGCGACCAAGCGATGGGGTCGGTTACCTATGATAAAAAATGAAGATTCCGGGTGAGTCCATCGCGAAAAATACGATTTCGATATCCAATTTGGCATTATCAAGCGACTCACAGAATGACTCATTATCATTCAATTAATTTCTACTAACACTCATGCAGTCTTACTGAGTCATCATCTTCAGCAAAGCTTTGATTATACCAGGTCAAGGGACTTTGCTCTCGATTGTTATTTTTTATGAATTTTTCAAAATCTACTCAATGAAATTGAACAAAACTTGGCCTGCTGTTGGACATGTGTACAATATGAGTTGTGATACATTAATGCGACAATTGCTCATCTAGATTTGGGAATATAGCTGCTTCTGGTTGAAAAAAAGGGCTTATCCACGATCAGTTTATATCGAAATGTTCGTAATGTAAATTGATCGAAAACCCCTGAATGAAATGGAACAGAAAAAAATTATGTGCATTCCACTGTCCAATGAGAGTAGCGGTAAGGAAATTTTTGTAGCATTCGCTCGTCTAGTTTTGGATTTTAGTGATTATTAGTCCGATAAACATTGCTCTTCCACTGTGTCCCCCCTTCTTACTTTACTCCACATTACCACATTTCGACTGAGGGACACATCTATTTGAGTTCGGGTCAGCCAGGTGGGGTATCCGGCGTAAGCCAGTAGTTTACACCCACCCTTTTACTCACTCTGGAGTTGGCCGACAACGACTGACTTTATGCATGAATTTCCAGTTATCCACCAACGCAACGCTGCATCAATTACCCACTAAGTAAGTGTGTGAGGAGGGACAGAAAAAAACTACTGTAAAGTTAAAATTAAACTATATTTAATAAACTTAATTATATCGAAAAGCGATGATTAACCCCTACACTCGCATATACCACTGCGCGTTTGCTGCACGCCCCACGAACGTAATATTCGTTTCACCACAGTATGGCCCAAAGTAAACCTGCACCCTAGGTTTCACCAACTGGAAATAATGGTTACAATAACACTCAGAGGCACGTATGCCTACATATTGAAAGAGGCACGTATGCCACAACCGCAAGATAATAATAATGGTTACAACACACTCCAAGGCACGTATGCCTAAATATTGAAAGGCACGTATGCCACAAATGAGAAACTGACGCACGCACAGAACCACAATAAAAGAAAGTAACTCACACAGTAAAACTCACGGGCACGTAGGCCCAATATTGACACCGCCTGTAAACGAAGAATGCACAAAAATGTATTTCTTTTAAAATGCGTAACACTCGGAATCACAAGTTCCAAATGCCTAATAATGATACCACCGTAGTGCAACAAGAGATCCCTTCCGAGTTGACAATAATACCACATGAGAACCCTTCCTATTGGAATGATACCTCCTTAGCGCAACAAGAGAACCCTTCCGATGTTGACAATAATAACCACGAGAGAAACTCTTCCTAGTTGAGTTTTATAGAACCACACGAGAACTCTTCCTAGTTGATTATTATATATATAGCCACGAGAGGAACTTATCCTAGTTGAGTTTCTATGTTATCGCTCGTATTTCAAATACGATGAGGACCAGCCTTTGCGGACGGTCTTTTCCTATCTCACCGGGAAATGGAGGGGCCCTCGCCCTGTCCTTGGAGATGATGTATGGCAGCCTCCCTTGCGCCTGGCAAGGCACGTCGGCCAGGGACACAGCTGCGAGCGCTGGACGATGATGGCCGATGATCTTGGAGGTCTATCTAAGATGTACCGCAGGCTATATATTTATTTATTATTTGCTTCCACGTTCCACCGGAGACCGAAGATGTAGCCTCTAGATTACGGCGTTCTGCTTCAACTGCAGTCTGCTCTATTTAACTTCCCCTTATTTAAAGATGCACCGCAGGCTATCTATATATCTCTTCATATATATTATATTCACACTGATGGTATTTTGTAGCCTTTAGACTATGGCGTTCTGTGTTGAACCAAAGTCCGCTCTATTAACACCTGGAGGTTTTCGGGCCCGGCACAGAAAGTGGTCTAACGGTGGGACGGTCACAGGACGTTCTAGTTGTCCACCTCACATCCCGGTACTCAATCTGAACCCTTGTTACTCCTCGCCCGCACCTTTTATTGCTCGCTTACATTGACGTCATCGCCCACGGCCGCCTGGGGCTTGGGTGGGGCCCCAGCGTCGCAGTTCCCTTGAGTAAGACAAAGAAACCTCTGCCGGTTTGCACTGGTGGTATGTTGCTAACGGACCTCTTAAGCTGTGTAGGCGTAAAGACACTGTTTCACGCCGGCCTCGTGACCGTGCCCTCCATGTCACGCCTGAATTTATCAGGAGCAATTCCTTCAGGGGACGAGGCCGTCGACGGCTCGAGTCGCTTAGCGCGCCGGGTCTTGTTGCTCGCTAGCAAAACGCGCTGACACCCAGTCTATTGGTATGGCGCCTTGCCTGGCCTCCATCGTACGATGATTGTTTTGGAGTTGCTTGATGCAACAATGCCACGCCACCTCCGCGGCTTCTACTGAGCTGAGCGGCCTGCCTGTTGGTTGCCTAGTGGATACATCTGGTATGTATCTCAAATGGATACCGCAGTCTGTATTCTGTGCAGCAGTGTATCCTTCGAGGATACTTGTAGAAAATGTTAGATGCAGCAGAAGGATACTTGTAGAAAATGTTAGATGTGGCAGGAGGATACTTGTAGAACTGTTGGATGCGGCTGAAGGATACTTGTGGACTGAATGCGGCAGGGCCGCGCCAACACGATCTATTGACAGGACTTTTTTATTAAGAAAAACTAAAGAAACCAGGAATTGTTTGTCAATTAAACACGACTTTCTTGTACGAAAACTGAATCAGAATGAAGATTTATCCTGGCAGCGCGCTTTGCCTGGATATTTGTAACGAAAGATACCACCCCCTCCCCTCACCCCTCCCTATTGTACTTTATCTAATTTTATATCTCGATTCCATGAACCGATTATCGTCGTTGAATCATTCATTCATGTGTTTTTCACACGGCTAACACAATGCTGACCGACATATGACAATCAGTCTTTGTTCCTCAGAGTAATTGACGATTTGGCTCTGGTGAAAGGACTGCCAACTTTTGATTGCGTGCTTGTGCTTCTGTGTACAGCAATGAACAATTTAGTTCGGGCGGTGATGAAATAGCAGTTTTTGTAATAAACGGAATTTTAATGGAATAAAACATGTTAATGGAATGATAGCAGTCCATTTTAGTGTGATATATGACAGCCCTTTGCTTCTGCGTTTCATTCGCTTCAGCATGGAATCCACTAAACATCAAGAACTTTTTATATTTCATCGTCATGGGACCAGGCCTGAACAATAACTCAAAACAGCGTATACATTGTCGAACAGTGGTCTTTTTTGATTCTACAGTTAATCATAGCTCGGAGATTATCAATTTGGCTACTACCGAGAGAATTCACAGACCAATGTAGAAGGGCTAGTCCATTTCCTTCGAAGAAATTGCAAAATTTTCAGGGAGTATGGCTCGAAGTGAGATCTTGCTAGAAAACACCGCCTCCATCAACACATTTTTCTTGCATCACAGGAACAAATGAGCCTCCAGGACACCCTCGTATTGAAATATCTCTGTTGGTCATTACCCATCGTCAGGGGATTTGAATGTTCCTACTGTAACTCATCACGAGTCGTAAGAGGCGACTATTGGGGACGGCGTGAAGGAGCTCGGGATACTTTCCTCGATATATTCTTCCCTCAAAGACAGCAAGACAAGCGAGGGGAACACAGGTTCACTCATCTCCAAACCCTATTGTTAGGGTCGCTGAATGGGCGTGGATACAGTGCAAATGAAGTTATACAATTAGGTATAGGCAGAGTGTTTGTGAAAAATAAATTTAATGAGTTGGCACTGAGTGAGACAAAGTTGAAAGATCGGGGCGAATGTCTCCTAGTCTGTTAAATCTCAACATGGATGGAGTGGGCAGGGAGGTGAACGCAAGTGTAATGGGTGGGGGCTTAGAGCTGTTGGGAGTAAATGAGAGCTGTTAAATTTCAACATGGATGGAGTGGGCAGGGAGGTGAATGCAAGTGTAATGGGTGGGGGCTTAGAGCTGTTGGGAGTAAATGAGCGGAAAAGCAGTTTAATTGGTTACTTTTTGCGGATGATACGGCACTAGTGGCAGATTCAGACGAAAAATTGTGTCGACTAGTTTCGAACTTTGTTATGGTGATGGAGAGGAGAAATCTGTGAGTTAACGTGGGTGAAAGTAAAACAATGAGATGTCTGAGGCACGTCGATGCAAACATAATAGCGTCCTCTTAAATGGAGAGTTAATTTGATGAAGTTCAGTGTTATAAGTACCCGAGCTAAAACCGTGGATATTACTGAACTAGTGGGAACTGTATTAACATTGCATGTGATGGAAGAGTGTAAAGTGTTGGGTGCACTGGAGGATATAATGAGCTGTAGGACGTTGGGTGTGGAAGCAATGAGAGGGTTGTATGAGGGGGTAGTTGTTTCAACTGTGCTCCCACGGCTGACACTTGGGAAGCTAGAGAGGAAGAGAGAAGAAAGTTGAATGTTTTCGTGATGAAATGTGCGAGGGCATGGCCGGAGTGTCGTTGAGTGATATTATCAGTAACGACGGTGTTCGAATCAGAACAGGGATGATGAGTAATTTAGAGGAGATAACAGATTCACGTGTTCTGAGATGATCCGAACACGTGGTGAGGATGGATGATGGGAGATAGGTGATAAGGGTGATGAAGGCGAAAATGAGTGAACGTAGGTCTAGAGATAGACCGAAGTTTGAGTGGATGGATGGCGTGAAGCAGGAATTAGAAAGGAGAGGCATTCGTGTGGAGGTAGCAAGAGAGCGTTCAATTTATAGAGTGAGTGGTAAATGGTCGTGAGTTCACAATTTATTGATGCAATAAAAGATTTAGATATAGCACGAAAACGTCAAGAAATTGTATACTGACTGTCCTGACATAATTGCCCACAACTGAAATAGCACATTTCTGCGCGGGTTTGACGAATTGTCAGAAATCATGTGTGTGGTACGAAATCTACACAAAAGTATACTCTTCAAATGAGTTGGCGTGCATATGCAAAGGCAAGCCATTGTCATTATCATTATCTTGATCATCTGTTTGACCGAAATAAACAATGCCTGGTGTACATTTTTATCATAGACAAATCTTAAAAAATGTTATCGTGCAAATGATATAGGCGTGCCTTTATCATTATCTCATCATCGGTTTGACTGAGCAAGCAATGTCTAATAAATGGTGTTATAACAGACAAATCTTCTAAACACTATAATGCCTCTGCTAAAGAAAGGAATTATCATTATTAATATAATTATCATCTGTTAGAACATATGAATTATGTCGGATGAAAGATTGTATAATAGACTACTCTGCTAAAAAGTTATCGTACCTCCGTCAGCAGACGATATCGTGGAATATAATCCCGTTCGTGGAATAGCTCCTACAATCGCGGAATAACACGATACCAAAAAAAATATTCGTGGAATAGCACATACGTGCTAATCCGATCGTGGAATAGCTCGCTCGATCGTGGAAAGGAGACCAAAGCCACGGGGAGTATCGTGGAAAAGCTAAGCCCCGCTCAAACTTCGGATTATTAATTATTAATATTATTACTATTTTTTTTTGTTAATATCAGTTTAAGCCTATCTTGCTTGTCATCTCCCTCACTATTGGCAGTGTTGTCCCCGGATCACTGTTTGTATAGAAAACAATTGTATCGATAATTGCCTTTCACTATGAGCGGAAATGATTTCGTAAATGACAGTGCATTTTGACAATCGTTATAAAAATCCAAAAGGGTGCCGAATGCAAGTGCATTTAAGGTTACAAACGTTTACAATAACTTTTAAAATGCTGAAGCGAGTATCTTTTGTGATTATTTGATAAATTTCTCTAAATATTGAGATCAGTATCATATATAGCTAAAACTTTCCGTTCCTAGTACAATAATGAATTTTCCCATGTCTGCGCCTTTTCTATTCACACCCCCCCCCCTCCCTCCCCTCTTAGATTTATGACCACATCACTGGTTGAGAAAACAGAAATACTTCATAAACTTTTAACGAAGTTTCTAACGAGATTTTCAAGTTGCTTTATTCGAGAAACACCCGCTCCATTTTACAAGTTTTCAGAAGTGGAATAAGACTTTAAATAAAATGCGTGTTAGAGGATGAACCCCATCTAAAGTTGAGGAAGAACAGAGAGGGATGCTTCGACCCCAGTATCGCATTCATTTATATTTTTTTACGAATATTTCAGAGGACAATCTCTTAGGTCTGGCTGCTTCACGGATGATCCATTGGTCCAAGAGTCGTGGCAAATTATGCGTTATTTTGGGTGCATGGTAATTTGAAGGCTTCATTGCGCACGTTGCCTGTGATATCGTCATCCGACGTCTGCATCCTGTGATGTCGTCATCCGAGGTCTGCACCTTGTGATATCGTTACCCGAGGACTGCACATTGGGATATCGTCATTCGAGGTCTGCACCCTGTGATATCGTCAACCGAGGTCTGCACCCTATGATATCGTCATCCGAGGTCTGCACCCTGGGATATCGTCATCCGAGGTCTGCACCCCGTGATATCGTCATTCGAGGTCTGCACCATGGGATATTGCCATCCGAGGACTGCACCCTGTGATATCGTCATCCGAGGTCTGCACCCTGTAATATCGTCATCCGAGGTCTGCACCCTGTGATATCGTCAACCGAGGTCTGCACCCTATGATATCGTCATCCGAGGTCTGCACCATGTGATATCGTCCTCCGAGGACTTCACCCTGTGATATCGTCATGCGAGGTCAGCCCCCTGTGTAATCATCATCCGAGGTCTGCATCCTGTGATATCGTCACCTGGGGTTTGCACCCTGTGATATCGTCATCCGAGGTCTGCACCCTGTGATATAAGACGTCTGCATCCTGGGATATCGTCATCCAAGGTCTGCACCCTGTGATATTGTCATCCGGGGTCTGCACCATGTGATATCGTCATCCGAGGTCTGCACCCTGTGATATCGTCACCCGGGGTCTGCACCCCGTGATATCGTCATCCGAGGTCAGCACCCTGTGATATCGTCATCCGAGGCCTGCACCCTAGGATATCGTCATCCGAGGTCTGCACCCTGTGATATCGTCACCCGAGGTCTGCACACTGTGATATCGTCATCAGAGGTCTGCCCCTGTAATATCGTCATCCGAGGTCTGCACCCTGTGATATCGTCATCCGAGGTCTGCACCCTGTGATATCGTCACCCGAGGTCTGCACCCTGTGATATCGTCATCAGAGGTCTGCCCCTGTAATATCGTCATCCGAGGTCTGCACCCTGTGATATCGTCATCCGAGGTCTGCACCATGTGATATCGTCCTCCGAGGACTGCACCCTGTGATATCGTCATGCGAGGTCTGCCCCCTGTGAAATCATCATCCGAGGTCTGCATCCTGTGATATCGTCACTTGGGGTTTGCACCCTGTGATATCGTCATCCGAGGTCTGCACCCTGTGATATAGGACGTCTGCATCCTGGGATATCGTCATCCAAGGTCTGCACCCTGTGATATCGTCATCCGGGGTCTGCACCATGTGATATCGTCATCCGAGGTCTGCACCCTCTGATACCGTGACCCGGGGTCTGCACCCCGTGATATCGTCATCCGAGGTCAGCACCCTGTGATATCGTCATCCTAGGCCTGCACCCTGGGATATCGTCATCCGAGGTCTGCACTTTGTGATATAGTCATCCGAGGTCTGAAACTTGGGATATCGTCATCCGAGGTCTGCATCTTGGAATATCGCCATCCGAGGTCTGCACCCTGTGATATCGTCACCCGAGGTCTGCACCCTGTGATATCGTATATCGAGGTCTGCACCCTGTGATATCGTCATCCGAGGTCTGCACCCTGTGATATCGTCACCCGAGGTCTGCACCCTGTGATATCGTCACCCGAGGTCTGCACCCTGTGATATCGTCATCCGAGGTCTGCCCCTGCGATCTCGATGCCCGTGTTCGCGACCAGACCATCCTCTCTGTTATTGCAGTCAGTGGCCTGCACCCAGACCGTCTTTTTTGTTATTGAAGTACATGGCCTGCACCCAGACCGTCCTGTCTGTTATTGCATTTCATGGTCTTCGCCCCTGCCATCCGTTCTCATTAGTAGGAATCATAACTTGTGTTGATAACTAACCCATCCGTCAAACCAACGGCAGAGATCAAGCAACTTCACGCGGAAATTTGATTTATTGGTCTTATTAACGGCCGAGCAAGTTTTCATTTCCACCATGATGGCTTTAACGTGAATTCTTCGATCAAACTATTAC
>SDVV010023586.1:0-12733 GCA_016164225.1 Gammarus roeselii
ACAGACGACAGACAGACGACAGACATACCTCAGACAGACGACAGACAGACGACAGACAGACAGACGACAGACATACAACAGGCAGACGACAGACAGACGACAGACAGACGACAGACAGACGACAGACAGACGACAGACAGATGACAGACAGACGACAGACATACGACAGACAGACGTCAGACAGACGGCAGACAGACGACAGATAGACGACAGACGGACGACAAACAGACGACAGACAGACGACAGACAGATGACAGACAGGCGACAGACAGACGACAGGCAGACAACAGACAGACGACAGACAGACAGACTTGACCTCTCCAGTTGAAGGGTCTCTTGCTATTATTTGATATGAAAACTAAGACAGTTCAATCTTCATTTGTTTTCCGCGCCTGACTTAAGTAAGGATGATCACTGAGGAATGATTTTAAGATGCTTGTTATCTTTATTCACAAATTTAGCCGTTAGCTGTTTTCTTATATGTGTGATTGTTTTGAGTAGTGTTTTTGAAGGTCTTATCATTTATACAGCTAATTCTCAGGAAATTCTCAGGTATCCAACTAACAATAAAACCTATCTTAAAACTGTTTTTTAAAATTTTACTTCGGAACACTACCTCAAAATTTGGCGTTTAGTTGCATGAAAATACTTGGCCCACTTCTATCACTAGAGATGAAATGTTCACAAAAATCTGATCACTTGACGAGACACAAATTGCATGACTCAAACAATTAAAATTGAAATGGATGTAAACGCATCTGGTATTTCACAAGAACAACTGGTCAGAATTTTTTTCGTCATAAATATGAAACGAAACTGGACATGTATCAACTTTATGTGACAACAATGCCGGAGAGGGTTTTTGCATTATAGAAACACTACTGCACGTCGGGGTTTTACATTAAATATTTGCAGTGCTGAAAATGTCTTGATCATAACTTATATTTTCATTACTCGAATAGTCTACATTTTTATCACTCGTTGGCCAAGTTTAAGTTGGCAATAACAACCTTATAAACCTCATCGGTGTGTTACGCACCAACTTATCTATTATCTGACTGTTTGAAACAAATTTATTTATACATAAATTGGAGCCTTTTTCCATTTTATTTAATTTTATATACATTTCCAGGGTTCACTTTAAGTATTCGCGACCGACGGCGACGTGAATGGGAGGAGAGGGGCATCGGCGACGTATCGATTTTTCACTATTTAATTCCCGACCACACCTGTTTCAATTTAATGAGACGAAATACAATTATGATCTCATTCGCTGGCAAATTCGCAAATAGAGAAATAAAAATTTAAAGTGCGGGAGCTCCAAAATTTATTTTCTTTGCACCATTTTATAATTTCACGGCTTACGAGAGAACATTGCGTACATCATTAATTCACAATTGATTCACTTCTTATGTCTTCAGACTAGTTAAAGTTTGTATGCATTTTTTTCTGAACAAAACGCTGCTTAGAGGACCTGAAAGATGTGAAGTAAAGCTTTCGATGGGATCACAGGCCCTGTATGAGTTGGGTGTGGCCGACGTGATTGCCGTTTCCAGAACAAGTCGTCCTGGCAGAGAGAGTCTGTTTCCGCCAGCATGACGTCGATCTGTCTTCGTCAGATTGCCGACCTGGATGTGGCTGTTCTATGTTGCTCTGTCAGGAATTGACAGGCGGGCGTCCAAGGACCGTCCTCTGTTTTTCTCAGTTCTGTCTGAGCGCGCAGGCTGGTATCCGGGATAGTCAGGGATACCCCATCGTTGCGGTTACCTCCCGCCGGCTGAGGTCAATATTCCCCATTGTATGGTGGTTTTATTTTGGTTAGTAGCGTAGCACAAGTATTGGAATAAGTGTCTTCATGGAAGAATATGGAAGAGGCCAGAATCATTTTATTTCATGAAAATGAATATATGTTTGCTCCGAAGTTCCACGACCGCCGCCCTAGGGTTATGGTCTTGAAGTTATTATGTCGTTATGTGCAGTAAAACGTGGTTCAAGAGGATTAATGATGCAGGTGATGTTGATGTTATCATTAAATTGATAGTTGATGGTGCTCACAAGATAAAGAGCAGACGATTTACAGTTTATATCATGATATTACATGGGTACGGCTCTTTTAAAAAATGGGAGATTATAATGCAGATAACACAGACCAAAATAAAAATTAGGAATAGAACTAGCAGCACAGAACATCGTTAAACAAGTCTCGATTGTGTATCGTAATGTATTGGTAAAATATTCTCAATATCATATACAATAATATACCACCCTGTGAAAGAAATGAACACAATATTTTCGACAAACACACTGACACTATTATACGACGACACACACAATGTAAATATTTAGCACAGCATTACGTTATTCAATTTAGCATGTACCGAGAATCTTATGATGCTTACCTCCACCCCCATAAATTCTTAGGTCCATTGCTCTCCATCAACTGAGCTTGGATGATTATGATGAAATGATTAGCAGAGTTAAGATGGGAATGATAGAGAATTCAGAGAAGAAAAAAACGAGTGAAATGAAATAAGTAGAAAGAATGAAAGAATCACTCGGAGTGACATCTACAGGGTGATACTATCAAAAAAAGTAATTTATAAATATGCTATGCTAAACTGCAAATAGATCATCGGATCACTGCATTAGAGAATAATTTTACGACGGTAGTCTATTAGCGGCCAACTATATTTTTTCTCTGGCTTGTCAGTCGCACATTGTCGGACTGACGAAACACAGACTACTCACATACGCCAGTGAATTGGTCGTTTCCAGACGTGGCACATTCTCTCATCAGACTATCGTACATATATCCGTAGGGCCGCTTTTCAAAATTTTCAGGGCTTATCGGTTTCAAACTGGCAAGCAGACAGAACACAAAAATATGAATTAATTGTTTGACGGACAGATGCCCAATGTCCTACGATAATATTATAACCTAATAAATTGGATTTGATTGAGGTGATTGCACAAATCTTCAGATAAATGAAAATAACACTTGTTCTTTTCGGTTTCGTGAAAGAGCAAGACAAAGACACTTTCGGGAGGACATGTCTTTTAATACTGTTTCCCAAATGTTGGAAGCTTGGCTGTTTAGAGAGATATTTATTGGCTGTGGTTCTGCTAAATGATATTGACGTTTCCGTTAGTGACGTGAGCTTTGTAAGTTGTGTTGGTAACCAATCTAGCTGCCTTGTTCTGAATAATTTGCAAGCGTTTCAGTTGTATTCGACTTTCTGTGTGCAAAGGAACAGGTGGTATTCGAGTACAGATTTTACAAGTGCGGTATAGAATATTCAGTGGAAATTTTGTTAAGTTGATTCGATTTGTTGTATGATGAGTGGACCCATTTTGTGTAACTGTAAGTCTTGAAACATTCCCTTCATCTATGATATCATATGTATTGTATCCTATTTTGCCTTTTTTTTGTTTTCCTTCTACTAAACGGGTTGATTTGGAATTTGGTTGACTTTGCTTTTATTTTCCAGTTGTTTTCGAGTTGGTTTATTTTTTATCTCGCTTGCAGTTGTTCATGATAACATATTTTCTCCGAGACTGGATAGGCAACAATTTGTGTACCGTCATCGGCGTAGGTGAGGCTTAAGCTTTGACCCTCCGCGGATGCTGTGTCGTGTGTGTAAAAATCTAACAATGTAGGGGACAATCAATCTCCCTGAGAGACTCCTCTTTCCAGATTAAATTCGATCGCTAAATAGTCTTCCATTTGTGTGCATGCTTTCTGTCACTTAAATAGTTACTAACAAGTCTAATTAAAAAATCGGCAAAATTTTGATCAGCATTTTATAAATCAACCCACGGGGCCATACTTATCGCGCAAGACTGATGTCGCACAAGACTGATGTCGCGCAAGACTGATGTCGCACAAGACTGATGTCGCACATGACTGATGTCGCACATGACTGATGTCGTACAAGACTGATGTCGCACAAGACTGATGTCGCACAAGACTGATGTCGCGCAAGACTGATGTCGCACAAGACTGATGTCGCGCAAGACTGATGTCGCACAAGACTGATGTCGCGCAAGACTGATGTCGCGCAAGACTAGTTCATTTTAAGCCGTTAGCTTTTCCCAGTGCTAAATATTGAGACAATAACACGGTTGCGGTTACTGTTCTTCTACGCGGGGGAAAGCCGTGTTGGTTCTCGTTGTATAGTTGTAAATGGGTTAAGTCTATTTTTTATTGATTTTTTTTTACCTTTTCCCGGCGACGCTTAGTACTGAAATAGGTCCATAGTTGGCGTGCTGTGAAGGGGATTTATTTGCTTTAGGTATAAATATAATTATTGAAGTTTTCCAAACAGAGCTGACGTTACCAGTTGAGAGCACCAGTTGAGGAAGTTGATAGGAAGATTACCAAGATGATATTTGGTTATTTCGTCTTCTCCGAGGGGGGGGGCTTGTGTTTTAAAGATTTGATTATTTTTCTGATTTCCAGAATTGTGTCTAAGTCTGTTTGTGCTCGCAACCTTAATAGATAAACTACGAGGTACAGTAGTAGTTTTAGGCCAGGGACGGGCTGAAGAGTCCATTCTTGCCGTATTACAAATTGAATTTACAGTACAACTAGCCTAGCCTAGATGAGGTGCCCATCGTTCATGGACTCCCGGATGCGGAAGGCTCCAACGGAGTTGGTTGCCACCTTAGCGGCAATAGTCCTAACGTCCCATTTTCTTAGTGAGGGAGTGGATTAGTCTCCCATTGTTTGTTGAGGCGGTTTTTGAATGTGTTTACTCTATTACTGTTAACCACATCATATGGTAAACCGTTCCAAATTGTTTTCTGTTCTCTAGGCAACCCGTTGTTCTTTACGGTGCAGGACCCACGAACAACGTGCTTGCCTTGCACTGAATCTGCCCTCAGATTGTATCATGATTTGAAAGAAGTTTTTGGTCACTGATGTTCTGAATGGGTTAACTGCAGTTTGTGTCCATTATTTCTGTTCCTTGGATTATAATCTCGGTCAAAACGGCCCTCAGGATTACCAGCTCTTTAAAATCCGTTTAGGTATTTGAATGTTTCTCTTAACTGATCTCAGTAAGTCGTCTTCTTTTAAGTGATATCAGTTCCAAGTTCGTCGAGTCTTTGCGGAAATGTCTTATTCTCAGTTTCGGAATCATTTTTGTTGCTCGGTGCTAAACACGTTTCATTTTTTTAATATCCTCTCTTGGGTGAGGGGAGCAAAATTGTACTGCAAATGCTATTTGAGGCCTGACAAGTGAACTATTTAACGAAAGCACGACGTCCCTAGACTTGTAGTGGAAATTTATGGATATAAAGCTAAGGACTCTATTGCCATTTTTGTAGCTAACTTTCAATTGTTTTTTTCACTTGAGATCTTTGGTGATCAATATTATAAGGTCTCGTTGTTGGTTTACTTCAATCATATGCTGGTCTGCCAATACGTAAGCAGAATTTCGATTTTGTGACTTGATGGGCATAACAGTGAATTTTTCAACATTACAGTTCATTTGCCACTTATCAGACCAGTGCACTAGTTTATTAATATTCCTTTGGACAGTTATGCGATCTTGCTCACAGTCCGCTTTGTGGCAGAGTTTAGTGTCGTCAGCAAATTTTAATAACTTGCTAACGATATCGGTGTCGAGGTCATTTAAATATATTAAAAAGAGAAGGGGACCAAGAACACTGCCCTGGGGTACTCTTGATGTTACCTTAGCCTATTGACTTTCTCCTTAGCCAACACAGACCTGGCCACGTTTACAGTTATGCCAAGCGCATCCTCTTTTCTCATTAGGCGTTCATAAGGGACCTTATAAAAATGCGTTTTGCAAGTCAAAATAAATAAGATCGACAGCTTTTGTTTCATCGTATATCTCGGTAACCGCACTGACAAAGCCTAGGAGATTGGACTGGCAGCTATGTTTGCATTTGAAGTCATGTTGGGTTTCCTTGTTCAGGTGGTTTCTCTCGAGGTTCACATGTTATACTTGCCTTTATCAACCTTTCCAAGATTAGACGACCTCAAATGTGAGACGGATTGGTCTATAGTTTCCTGACTCTTGCCTACTACCCTTCTAGAAAATGGCTGTAATGTTTGATGTTTTCCATCTCATGGAATAATTCCAGAAGTCATAGGCCTGTTAAATATATCTGTCAGTGGACCACATATGGTTTCGGAGAGGTTCTGTAACATTCTCGGATGCAGGTCATCTGGTCCTGTAGATTTGTAAATATTTAGTTAGCGGAGTTGTTCCTTTCTTTACCAACGAAGAAGTGAATATTTTCCAACGGTTGCACTTCTCCAGGCAGTTCGACTTCTGGAATATTATTAATATTCTGATCTGTGGAGTTGGTTTTAAAACATTCGTTGAGTATCATAGACATGTCTGCGTTGGATGATATTAGACCACCTGCACTATTTCGTAGAAGGCCTATGGTGTCACGAATTATACGTCTCTCGTTCACATATTCATAGAATCCTTTTGGGTTGCTTGTGACCAATTTAGCATATTTTTCTTTATTTCTCTTGACACTTTTGACCACTCTATTCACTCTTCAACTATCCCGTTCATGCGCTTAATCTGATTCTGGCGTTGGATTTGTTTTATGGACTTGGTACAATGTCTGTCGGCGAGGAACTGCTTCTTGAACTTCATTATTCAGCCAAGAGGGATTGCTTATCTGAACTTTTCTCTCCGGGATGTATCGCTTACCTCGACATCTATTTGACAACATTTGAAGCTGAATTATTCGGCGGCAGGTTGATACGACTCGTCAATTATAACAATCTATAACAGTACGTAGAAGAACTAACCGGAGGGCCTAACATTTCAAACTTTGTTCGATTGACTGAAGAACAACTAGTTGAACTGGTAACAGGTAAAGGAAAAATAGATGATCACCATACGATTGAATTTTCGAAGAGTCAATTTTGACGGTTTGAAGGACGAAATCACAAACATAGACTTCGGGTCCCAATTAGATGGCAGGACCACAGGTGAATGCTTTGCGTATCTTAGAGACAAACTGGTGCAGGTAGTTTGGAGTCCCCCATCAAGACAATCTCACGGGATGAGGAAATGTTTTGGTCCAATTCGTCAGTAAGAACATCTTCTTCAGCTACTGCTATTCCTGAATTTCGGTAAACTAGTACAATTTTCCGTAATATCCCATCAGAGGGCTTGGGGTGGATGGATGATTATACAGTTTATAGATCATTAACACTTTATTTCCTATTTTAGTATTTCTTCTCTCTTGTGCTCTATTATTCATCTCTGCCTTTTTCCTGGTGATAAATTTTGCATTGGTTATTTTATATCGAGGTTGGTTGAGCCTAGGTGACCCAGGGAGTGGGGGGTTCTCGTGGGACCCGCGGGACTCGGGGACCCGGGGTTTCGGGAATCCGGGGGACTTGGAAAACCAAGAGGATTTGGGGGGAACCACTTGGACCCTTCTGGGGCCCTTGGGACACACTTGAGACACTTTGGGACCCTCTTGAAAAAATTGTGGAACCCTCTTGAGGCCCTTCTTAATCCTGAAACCTCTGCTCCTTCCTCCCCAAGCTGTAAAACACATACACAGAGGAATGTATATATTTAGAGTGCTTGAGTAGAGAAATTAGTTATTACAGTCCACAGCATAGCTGACGCAGAGAAGAAGAGCTTCTTCGAGGCTGGTTGAGGTGCGTCGGGATCAGTCGAAACATGTTGAGGCCAGTCGTGATGGGTGCGACGAGCCGAGACTGGCCGAAATGATTCGAGGCCAGTCGAGATGAGCTAAGACGAAGGTCCTTGAGGGACCCGGGGAGCTCGGGAGACCCGGGGGACTTGGGTTACCCTCCAAGCTCATCAGGCTCTTTTGGAACCCAAGGGATCTCTGCCCATCCTCACACCGCTCCCACCCTAAAATGCTTGAGTAGAAAAATTAGTTATTACGGTCCACAGGATTACCCGCGCGGAAGGGGAGAGCCGCGTCAAGGCTGGTCGAGGTGCGTCGAGATCAGTCGAAACATGTCGAGACAAATCGAGTTGGGCGCGACGAGTCAAGACTGGCCGAAATGAGTCGAGACAAGCCGAGATGAGCTGAGACGAGGGGACTCGAGGGATCCGGAGAGCTCGAGGGACCCTAGGGACTTGGGTTATTCTCTCCAAGGGACTCGAGAAACCTCTGCCCTCCCGACCCTATCCCCCTAAGCAATAAGGGTAATGTTTATAATCTGAGCAGTTTTTAGTCCATGATGAACCTGCCCCTTCTTTCTTCTTCGCGATCCACAATTTTGTCATTTCGAGTAATGCTAATGTATTTGTGCGAAAGTTCCTGAATGTGATTTTGTGAATATAAGTGTTTTCTCAGCCTGTGCTCGTTCGTGCGTGCACGGACCACATATGCTTTCTGTGGGTGACCTGGACCACGTAGCTATAAACCTTGTGCTGCGTTGCGGTTAGAGTTGATCTGATCCGTGAAACCGTAGACCTGATACCAATTTCGACGACAATATCTGTGCACACTGGCGTTCGTATTAGTTATTCCTGGAGTTCTGGATGGTTTGAGGCGGGTGTTCGTTTCATCTGAGGGTTTATCTTACTTGAATAAATAAATGGTACCGTAACTGTAAACATTGTGTTGCGTTGCTGTCGGAGCTGACTTTGCCCGTGTCGCCGTAAACCTTGTACCTGTCTCGATGATGATACTTGTGCGCCCTAGCGTGCGTACATATATTACTCATGAAGTTCTAAATGATTGAAAGCGGAGATCCGTTTTGTCTAAGCGTTTTTCTTGTCCGCACCAGCGTGCGTCTGACACACCTGAGATTTTTAAGTTCTAACTTTGACAACGTTGTTTTTTCTCGCCCACAGAGGTGTGCGAGCCTACTGGAATCCATGATCGTCGAGCCCTACGGTTGAGCCTATTATGACTCGCGTTGAGGCTCTGGTAGAAGTGAGGCTTAAATAAAATAAAATCAATATCAAACCTCATAAGATGTTGTTGCTATTTCTCTGCGAAGTATTGGACGATGGGTTTCTTTGATATAAGGCACTGACCCTCCACCTCTCTTGCTTGGAGAAGGCTTGTCTACACTGAAGGTCCTGAGTCATCATAGAACAATTTTTCCTGGAGTGTCCAGGCTTTCATGTCCAGCTACGATTCTTTGTTTTCAACTATAGCATATTCGTTCGTTTTCACAATTGCTTGAAGAATATCTACTTTGGGCATTAGTGACTGTACATTTCCTAGTAGAACTTTTATTTTATTTCTCCTATCAGTTTTGGTTGACATGTCATCAGCTGAGCTGTGCCCAGAGTCACTCGATTCACTACAATAAATGCTTCTACTCCCTGACCAAGTTCTTTTGTCGGTTATTGCTCCTTGTTTTGCTCAATTTGGTCTCGTGTTGGTATATCTGTTCGTTTCTTTGGTGACGTCGTTTTCCGGTCCTCTTCTTGTATCCATCATGAGCTGTTTCTTGTTGTGATATGTTTCGATTGCATTACTGAGTAGGAAGCAGAACTTCGTTTTACCGCGCGCACTTAGATGCCTTCCGTCATGCTGGAATGGTTCAGGTTTCCTTCAAATACAGGTTCTATATATACATAGCACAGTGCTTCTTCGTTGGCTTCCTTTCCCACAGCGCGATTGATATACTTAATCCTGTCAGGAATTTTTAGACTTCCATAAATGGTAAAATGCCGCTAATAATACCATTATTCCATGTGTTATTTTTTATCGCCTCCATAAGTTTTATTTATTTATCAAGAAGCGCTTATGAGCGAAATAGTTGATGAGGCGTATTGACTTGCAGGTTCTATAAACCTACTTGAACAGTAATCAGGTCGTCCTTTTAGGCGCACAGCTTTTTGACTTGGTTAGTGAGGGCTTGCATAGTGGCACCCGGTCTTCAGAGCACTCCCCTATTAGCCTTCCTGTGTTTGAACTCCCTGTTTTGGTGCGTCATTGGACACTATCGCCAACAAGACAACACGCCGAATCAATATCTTCCTGCTTGAGTGGTTGCACGAGTTCTTAATTTGGAGGGCATTTCTAGCTGTGTTATGCCGCAGTCTTCCTCCTCTACCGTTTCTGTCAGGTCGCAGTGGTGTTAAGCATGGAATAATGGTAGAGGCAGACTGCAGCGGTGTTTAGAGGCAGGCTGAGGTGGCGTCCAGAGGCAGAGTATGGTGTTTAGAAACAGACTGGCGTGGTGTTTAGAGGCAGACTGCGGTGGTGTTTAGAGGCAGACTCAGGTGGTGCTTAGAGACAGACTGCGGTGATGTTTAGAGGCAGACTGATGTGGTAATTTTAGGCAGACTGAAGTGGTGTTTATAGGCTGACTTGGTGGTGTTTAGAGTCAGACTCCTGTGAAGAAATCGATGGCACTTCGATGATTGTTGCAGGTAATTGTAACATTGATGGCACCTCATTATAGCGGCGTCTTTTTGTCATTAACTCTCTTCAACGAATTTTTTATGATCAATGTTGTTCTTTAGTGAAAAGCCTGTCACTAAACAACACCGGAAGTTGAATGCGGTTGGCAACCAACTAATAAAAAAATTCAACTTTTGTACAACGGATGTTAAGTTGCAGCTTTTTAAAACGTACTGATATCCTATATATTGTAACTCATCGTGGTGTAATTTTACCAGGGGTACTATGAGCAAACTGCGAGTAGCATACAATGACATATTCAGGAGACTGGTGGGTGTCCCAAGAAGAACGAGTGCTAGCCTAGTATTTACAGAATACGATGTTGATTGCCTGAAAGTACGAGCAAGAAAAAGTGCATACAGCCTCCAGGAACGAATTGAAAACTCAAATAATCCCTTCCTGCAGGCAGTATGTAACAGTGAGTGATACGAACTATCTCCACTTAAAGAAAGATGCGACAGAATACTGCATGTGCAGGAAGATCCCGATATTAATAGGAATAATGTTTGACTACATGCGGGTGGCTGTCAGGTTGAGATGCGACCCCGAGGATGTTCACTGATAGGAGGCTCTATACTAAACCTCTCCAACATTGTTTATTGCATACATACTCATGTGGGAAAGGGACATAAAATGTATTTTAGGCACGCTTGTCTCAAACTTACTATGTTAATTGTTGCCGTTGATTTCAATCTTGATCTGTCGCCACGGGATTTTTTTTCCTGTATTGGTAGAAATCTTTTTCTGTTGAACTCATTTTCTGTTGTAACCATTATTGTACCATCGAGTGCCTCAATAAAGATTATTATTATTATCAATATTATTATTATAATTAACAAAGATGTCCGATAATTTTCTCTCTGGATGGAGGCCTGTACCGCATGTCATTCCCGTTCAGTTCAAAGTCTATCAACCTATGATTGTATAGTAGATCGTAGTAACCCTCGGGCACCGGCACTTCTGGATAAATTGAATTTAACATATCACGTAAATGAAAAATAATTTGATTTGTTACTGAGAAGAGTAATCAATATACTCACTGTTCTAAACGTGGCCCAGCTTTGATGTCACTGCACCAATGATCCAAGTCCTGAAGTACGTCACTCATCTATTGGCTCCTTTGACAGGAACGGTCATCAATGTCGGTGAAAGCACCTCGTCGAGGTTTCGTTCTGGGTATTAATTGAGTGTTTTGTGCCGGCATTTTATTGATGCTAATTTCTTTTTGTGCCGAGATAAATTAATGATCAGGTGCCATTAGGTGCCAATGATTAGGTGCCATTAAGAGGTTTACAAATGAAGTAAAAAGAAAACTTGCCAATTGATAGAGAGAAAGTGTGGTATAAGTTTGTATTTAGGCTGGAATCATTATTACCCGGATAACTCACGTGTTTTTGATGCATTTTTGATAGTGTAAAACACCTAGTAGCGGGATTAAACTATCCACCTCGATATCACCAATGTTACGATCGAGCTTCCACGGTTGCGATAATCGGGTAAATCAAGGTAGGAATGATCAAACATTGGTTTTATAAAAGTTTTTTTGAATCAAAAAGTAACAGGACAAAAGTTACTCTATCAATAGAACACTGAATATAGATTTGTAATAACGGACATAAAGTAACAAAAGTGTATGACGAGCGTA
Source organism: Gammarus roeselii (assembly GCA_016164225.1). NCBI lineage: Eukaryota > Metazoa > Arthropoda > Malacostraca > Amphipoda > Gammaridae > Gammarus > Gammarus roeselii. Next base: position 12,053 of record SDVV010023586.1, read on the forward strand.
GGGTAGAGTAGGAGCCTACGCCCTCAGGCTGTAGGTGATGGAAAGAGTCTGTCCGATCGCTGTGGCCGATCGCAAGTGTCTGTTATCGCTGGGCCCGCAGGCAAGGGTCTCTGTGACCGACCGCTGCGGCCGATCGCAAGTGTGTATCCTCTGTCGCTGCTGGCCAGAGTGTCTTCTGCCCTCTACCGTTCGGGGCTCCCCTGAATAATATGTGGGAGGGCCATGCTCATGAATATGAGGAGGATCCTTCCAATGAGGGAGAGGATTCACCTTTTTGGGTCATCTAAGAGGCGGGGCGTCCTACTACCCCAAATCTCATAGGTAAATTCACAAAAAAATCCGTTAACTGATTTTGTGGGCTCCTCCCATCTTTAAACAATAAAAATAACCCTGCGCTAAACAGTGTTATGGGATCTAGTCTCCCCTTCCCCTATCGCTGACACGCAAATAGCCCTCACTCGTCAATGTCTCCTACGTTACGTCATCTGCCAAGGAGCCACCTGCCTCTTCTTGGACAAACATCGGAGGGAAATTAAATATATGCTAGGCAAGGGACCTCCATGAAATTTGAGCTAAGGGTTAACAGGCCTAAGTCCTACACTGTTTCTAGGGACGCTCACTACGCACCTCTCGAATGTTTGGTTAGCCAAGTTTATAAATCTGTGCCAGAGGAGGCCGATC
>SDVV010023587.1:0-12732 GCA_016164225.1 Gammarus roeselii
GACATCACTGCAGTATGGGTCAGGGAGCATGCCACACACGACATCACTGCAGTATGGGTCAGGGAGCATGCCACACACGACATCACTGCAGTATGGGTCAGGGAGCATGCCACACATGACATCACTGCAGTATGGGTCAGGGAGAATGCCACACACGACATCACTGCAGTATGGGTCAGGGAGCATGCCACACACGACATCACTGCAGTATGGGTCAGGGAGCATGTCACACATGACATCACTGCAGTATGGGTAAGGGAGCATGCCGCACACGGCATCGCCGTCTTAAGGATCAAGGGGCACAGTGCTTAATACTAGAAGAGTGGTCGCTAAGTTCTCCTTCTTCTTGTCCCCTTCTTCTTATCGTGGGTGGACTGAGACCGCTGAAACATGTTGTTACTCAGTTGAGTCTACATTTAATGGAACTCAATTTTATTTCGTAAGGTTTATTCACTTGCAGAATCATTCACAACTCTTTTATCAATTCCTTTCCGCTTATCATTCTCCTCTATGGCAGAGTTGCGTGACCTGCCATTTGTTTAATTTCAAATTCAGTTTCTTATATCGGACATACATAGAATTTTATGGGACGGAGTAGAAGGAATGCAGTTTTTTACTTAAAATCAGAATACGCAGCCACAGCACAGGGGATGCTTTGAGTAAACTCTACGGGGTTTACTGCAGACATTTCACTTACCATGTCCTGCGATCTAACTGGGCCTCTTTATTTTTGAAACTTCCTGCCACCGTGATGACTTTTATTAAATAAATAAATAAACACCACCTGACCAATCACTCCTTGTATTTCAATACAAGGTTTTCACATTTGTATCATATCAAATGCTACGTTTAACCTAGCAACATATATCGTGATTTCAAATTCTTGAAGAATCCTTCAAAAAAATTAGAGATGGTAAATTTCGCTTGGCGGCTCGACCTGTGAAGGGAGTTGTGCATATGCGTATCCGTTAAAAAAATCCAACCATTAATTTCCGCTGTTACGTGATTTGTTTTCGTTAATTGCATGAGAGGCCACCCAACACAACTTCGTTAACTGCATGAGAGGCCACCCACCACAACTTCGTTAATTGCATGAGAGGCCACCCAACACAACTTCGTTAATTGCATGAGAGGCCACCCAAAACAACTTCGTTAATTGCATGAGAGGCCACCCAACACAACTTCGTTAGTTGCATGAGAGGCCACCCAAAACAACTTCGTTAATTGCATGAGAGGCCACCCAACACAACTTCGTTAATTGCACGAGAGGCCACCCAACACAACTTCGTTAATTGCATGAGAGGCCACCCAACACAACTTCATTAATTGCATGAGAGGCCACCCATCACAACTTCGTTAATTGCATGAGAGGCCACCCAACACAATTTCGTTAATTGCATGAGAGGCCACCCAACACAACTTCGTTAATCACCAAATAACCACGACTTTTCGTGTTTATTGAATCACCAAGTAAATACTACGACTCTTCTTGTTTATTGAATCACAATGAAAATACTACGACTCTTCTTGTTTATTGAATCACTAAATAAATACTACGGCTCTTCTTGTTTATTGAATCAAAAAGTAAATACTACGACTCTTCTTGTTTATTGAATCACCAAGTAAATACTACGAATATTTCTTGTTTATTGAATCACCAAGTAAATACTACGACTCTTCTTATTTATTGAATCACCAAGTAAACACTACGACTCTTCTTGTTCATTGAATCACAAAGTATATGATACGACTCATCTTGTTTATTCAATCACCAAGTAAATACTACGACTCTTCTTGTTTATTGAATCAAAAAGTAAATACTACGACTCTCCTTGTTTACTGAATCACCAAGTATAAACTACGACTCTTCTGGTTTATTGAATCACCAAGTAAATACTACGACTCTTATTGTTTAGTGAATCACCAAGTAAATACTACGACTCTTCTTGTTTATTGAATCACTAAGTAAATACTATGACTCTTCTTGTTTATTGAATCACCAAGTAAACACTACGACTCTTCTTGTTCATTGAATCACCAAGTATATGATACGACTCATCTTGTTTATTCAATCACCAAGTAAATACCACGACTCTTTTTGTTTATTGTATTACCAAATAAATACTACGACTCTTCTTGTTCGATCACGAAAAATAAATTATGGGAGGGAATACTAACCTCAGCTAAAATACGAAAACTGTTTCTGAGGGTACGTCTTGTCACAGCTGCCCTCAACTTCTCTTCTGAGAGTATAGTAGGTCCCAGCTGCCTCTACACTCCCCTTCTGAAGGTACAGTTTGTCACAACTGCCTCGAAGCTTCTCTTCTGAGGGTACAGTTTGTCAAGCTGCCTCTGCACTTCTCTCCTGAGAGTACAGTTTGTTACAGCTGCCTCCACACTTCTCAACGGAGGGTACAGTTCGTCACAGCTGCTTCTACACTTTCCTACTGAGGGCACAGCTAAACACAGCTGCCTCTACACTTCCTTTCTGAGGGTACAGTTTGTCACAGCAGCCTATACCCTTAAATTCTGCTGGAACAGTTTGTCACAGCTGCCTGCACACTATTCGCCTGAGGGTACAATTCGTCCAGCTGCTTCTACACTCCCCTTCTTAGGGTACAGTTCGCCACAGCTGCTTTCCCACTTCCCATCTAAGGGTTCAGTTTGCCACAGCTATTTCTCCACTTCTTCTGAGGGTACAATTAGTCCCAGCTGTTTCGCCACTTCCTTTCTCAGGGTACAGTTTGCCCCAGCTGCTTCTCGCTTCCCTTCTGAAGGTACAGTGTGCCACAGCTGCTTCTACACTTCCCTTCTGATGGTAATGTTTGCCACAGCTGCCTCTATACTTTACTTCTGAGGGTACAGTTTATCACAACAGCATCTCCACTTCCCTCCCGAAGATACAGTTTGCCTCAGCTTCATCCCGCTTCTCTTCTGAGGGTACAATTTGCCACAGCTGCTTCTCCACTTCCCTTCTGAGAGTAAAGTTGGCCATAGCTGCTTCTCCACTTCCTTTCTGAGGGTACGAATAAACTGTTGCCAAGCTATGCGCTAAAAGATTTTTTTCTAATTCAACCCTTCTTCACTAAACACCGGCAGAGAATACAAATTAGTCGTAACCCTTCATAGGAAAAAATTCCACTTAAGTTCATGATACGCGCATTAGAATGTTTGCTAATTATTCAAAAAAATTGTTAGGAAAACACCATCGCAATGATGTGGGATGGGGTCTATGCAACTGTTTAGCCGTGTGCTGTGGGAAGGGGTTGACTAACTGTTGTGCCGTGTGCTGTAAGATGGAGTCGACGTAACTGTTTTGCCGTGTGCTGTGGGATGAGGTCGACGTAACAATTTTGCCGTGTGCTGTGGGAAGCGGTCGATGTATCTGTTTTGCCGTGGGCTGTAAGATGGGGTTGACGTAACTGTTTTGCCGTGTGCTGTGGGATGGGGTCAACGTAACAGTTTTGCCGTGTGCTGTAAAATAAGGTCGACGTAACTGTTTTGCGGTGTGCTGTGGGATGGGGTCGACGTAATTGTTTTGCCGTGTGCTGTGGGATGAGGTCGACGTACCTGATTGGCCGTGTGCTGTGGGAAGCGGTCGACGTATCTGTTTTGCCGTGTGCTGTGGGATGGGGTCGACGTAACTGTTTTGCCGTGTGCTGTGGGATGGAGTCGACGTGACTGTTTTGCCGTGTGCTGTGGGATGGATTCGACGTAGCTGTTTTGCCGTGTGCTGTGAAATGGGGTCGACGTAGCTGTTTTACCGTGTGCTGTGGGATGGAGTCGACGTGACTGTTTTGCCGTGTGCTGTGGGATGGAGTCGACCTAGCTATTTTGTCGTGTGCTGTGGGATGGAGTCGACGTAGCTGTTTTGCCGTGTGCTGTGGGATGGGGTCGACGTAGCTGTTTTGCCGTGTGCTGTGGGATGGGGTCGACGTAGCTGTTTTGCCGTGTGCTGTGGGATGGGGTCGACGAAGCTGTTTTGCTGTGTGCTGTGGCATGGAGTCGACGTAGCTGTTTTGCCGTGTGCTCTGGGATGGGGTCGACGTAGCTGTTTTGCCGTGTGCTGTGGGATGGGGTCGACGTAGCTGTTTTTCCGTGTGCTGTGGTATGGGGTCGACGTAGCTGTTTTTCCGTGTGCTGTGGGATGGGGTCGACGTAGCTGTTTTGCCGGGTTTCGAGAATTAAACAAACTTTGGGGATGTTCTTAAAACTTTAGCGATCTCATTTATTATTCGTTGAGGAGGGCGTAATTTTAGTTTGTCGGTATTACAGACCCCGCCCAACATGACATGTACCCTGCCCAACATGGCATGGATCCCGCCCAACATGACATGGACTCCGCCCAGCATGACATGGACCCCGCCCAACATGACGTAGACCCCGCCCAACATGGCATGGGAGTTCAAAGGAGATATTCAGAAAGGCTCTTGTTGAGCTGAAGATTATCTTGGGTAACCGGCGCTGAATAATTTGTGATCACTTGCAAGAAGAGGCTGTAGCGATAATCTCCCTGCGTGGAACATCCTCCCAATCGTGTTATCGATTGCTAGAGTGTCGTAAGATTTCGTGATGAGTCATTACGTGTCGTAACTGATGTTATTGACGGCTGACGGGTCCGAAATTATTAGGCTTTCCTAGATATAAGGATCAATTCACATTTAATACAAATATATTTCACTAGCGCCTGAATATTTCACTATAATTTGTATTACGTGTCTACATTACTTCAATTATTCTTATCTTTAAAATGACAACTCTTCAGAAATGTGAATTCCTATACTAATTGCTTAAAAGTGGAATAGACTGCAGGAATATAATGGGTTCCATCTGTTAAGGTCGATGTGCATTAGTATATAGTCACAGCACTGGACGCTGCTTCATAAGTGTATCGCCCTACAAATTAAACTCTGATAGTAAATGCACCCATATTAATCATTCATTAATAAGCACCAATAAATAAGCCCCAATTATGTTTCTAAGCTGCCACGCTCTCGGCGATTGATCCTCAATGCACTTTTAATTGCGTACCTCAGTCAAACTTAAGTCTACAAAAGCGCCTTCTATTTAATCCTAATGAAGTACCCAGACAAGCAAAAAACCGTGGCCAACGAAATGTATGGTTGAACGTGTAGCTCTAATTATTGAACATACATACATAAAATACATTTAGGCATTTTCATTTCATTGTTTGACTCTCACTAGACTGAAAAACACACATCAGGGTATGTGATTCATCCCAAGAAATCATCTCTGCGACATCCATCGAATCCTTTGCCGTCTGATCTGGCTGTTGTAATCAGAGTGCCATTACTGCGGTCTGCCCACCCCCTCCCTCCCCTGCAATCGCTCAGCCCAGACCTAACCAGAGATGACAGTGCAATTTAGTTCGCCCGCAGAATTAAGACGACCTCCCTCGCGGAAATTACCCCGGGCTTTGCGGTCACGGTGAGCTGGGATACTGTGACTGCGGGGAGAGATGCCGTGTGGGGAGTAAGCGCCGTGTAGGAAAGAGGGGGCGTCTGGGAAGTAGGCAACACGTGGGGCGCCTTGTAGGGAGCAGACGCCGTGTGAATGGTTGTGGCGCGGTGTGGAGAGATAGTTTGGGTGGGGTGTGGAGGAATGGTTGGAGTGTGGTATGGAGGGAGGGTTGGGGTGCGGTGCGGAGGGATACGGGGCAGTGGTGTAGAGGGATTGTTGGGGTACTGTGTGGAGGAATAGTTATGATGCTGCATGGAAGGATAGTTGGGGTGCTGTGTGGAGGGATGGTTGGGGTGCTGTGTGGAGGGATGGTTGGGGTGCTGTGTGGAGGGATGGCTGGGATGCTGTGTGGAGGGATAGATGGGGTGCTGTGTGGAGGGATGGTTGGGGTGCTGTGTGGAGGGATGGTTGGAGTGCTGTGTGGAATGATGATTGGAGTGCTGTGTGGAGGGGAGGGATGGTTGGGGTGCTGTGTGGAGGGATGGTTGGGGTGCGGTGCGAAAGAATAGTTGTGGTGCAGTGTATCTATGCGCGGGATTGTTGTTCAGAGAATGTCGTGTTACACCAAAAGATGGCGCAACACTAAGGGGAACGAGCCATTAGGTTGTATTGAGTTTGTGTTGAAATGACACGACGCAGGCTCGGACTACAACTTCAATTGTCGAAGTGAATTTTGTTCGCATCTTATTTAGTCGGAAGCCTAGCAGAGCGAAGCCTTCACTACGCGAGTCTCTAAGACAGATGGATGCGTGAAAGAAAGAAATGCATCGTTATGACGAAGACATGAAACACGATAGCAAGATGTGAGACAAATTGATGAACTAAACATGAAGCATAAGTTGAGACCAGCACGGCCACACACAGCAGTCGGTATACAACAGTTGGTACACAGCAGTTGGTACACAGCAGTTGGCATCCGGCGACCTCAGTTGATAAAATAACGTCCAACTCGACAAATTATCTCACAGTGTTGATGTCACTGCCGTGGTTCCTCGTCCACTCAAATGCTGAGGGCAGTAGAATATCGGCCGGTGGTAGCAACCATTATTGATGGTGAGGCCACCAGTCAAAGGCGTTTTAACAGCCGGTGGTAACAACTAGTATTGGTAATGGAGCCATCAGTTACAGAAACATAAGGGCCGAAAAATAAATGAGCTAAAATTCTATCGTTACCGAAACTGCTTTCCCTAAAGGGGGGAAAACAGCTTGTCAGGTTCAACCCGATGACAGCCCCCGCTGGCTACCACGTGGCCAGCGGTGGCAGCTGGTTAGTGATGGGCGCCTGGCCACTGGTGGGTGCGTGGCCAGTGGTGGGCGCGTGGCCAGTGGTGGGCACGTGGCCTTTGGTGGGCACGTGGCCTTTGGTGGGCACCCGACGACGGCCCGCCGTCTATGGCGTCTGGCCAGTTATGGGCGCGTTATGGGCGTCAACATACAGTAGAGTGCCCAACACGGACTGTCAGTCATGATACAGCATCGTGCCCAACACGGACTGTGTCATGATACAGTAGCAGGCCCAACACGGACTATATCAAGATACAGTATCGTCCCCAAAACGGACTGTATCAAGATACAGCATCGGACCCAATATGGGCTGTATCACGATACAGTATCGTGCCCAAAGCGAACTGTATCAAGTCAAGATACAGCATCGGACCCAACACGGACTGTATCAAGGTATAGTATCGTGCCCAAAAAGGACTGTATCAAGATGCAGCATCGGACCCAACACGGACTGTATCAAGATACAGTATCGTGTCCAACACGGACTGTGTCAAGATACAGTATCGGGCCCAACATGGACTGTATCACGATACAGGTTCGGGTCTAACACGAACTGTATCAAGATACAGTATCGTGCACAACACAGACTGTATCAAGAAAGTATCGTGTCCAACACGGAGTGTATCAAGGTAGTGTCGTGTCAAACTTGGACAGTATGAAAATACTGTATTGTGTCCAACACGGACTGTATCACGATACAGTGTCTAACCCAACACTGACGGTATCTAGGTACACTATAGTGCCCAACACGGACCATATCTAGGTACAGTATCGTACTTAAGATGAACTGTATCTAGATACAGCATCGTACCCATCACGCAATATATCTAAATACAACACGGACTTTATCTTGATAGGTTATCGTGTCCATCCCGAACTGTATTTAGATAGAGTATTGTGCCCAACACGGACTGTATTTAGATACAATATAGTGCCCAATACAGACTGTATCAATATATAGTGTCGTGCCTAACACGGGCTGCATCTATATACAGTATCGTATCCAGTAGGGTCAGTATCTAGATACAGTATCGTGCCTAACATGGACTGTATCTCAATGCAGTATCGTACCCAAAAGGTCTGTATCTATATACAGTATCGGACTGTATCTAGACAGTATCGCGCCCAACACAGACTGTAGCTGGACACAGTATCTTACCCAACATGGATTGTACCTAGATAAAGAATCGTACCAACACGGACCGTGGCCCTCCTTCCAGGCCAACAACCTTAGGCTTGGCTCCCAACACCTTCCTCGCCCTCAGCCCCTCGCCAGCCCCAATAGGCCTGCAGTCCTAAAATAACACTTCCAATTTCATTTTACGGCCCGTTTGGGCGTGCACCAGCGGAGGTGACCCCTTCCTTGGACGATGCCTTGCTGGTCGCCGCTGATAAATCGAGGCCGGTATGAGACGTCCTGGTCCTCTAGGATGATTGGGAGACATTTGTTAGACTTCAATAAAAACACTTGGTCAATATTGGGGCCCTCTGACCACCCTGAGACTCCAAATATTTTTATCTCACAAATCTATTTGTTTATATTCGTCCCCATAAACCGTCTTTCCAGAGAGAACAAGAAATAAAACATTGAATATAAATATTTATAATTAGTTCGAGAAGTTTAAAAAAATAACTCAAACTATTTTGTATGTGAACGAGGCATTAGGACGGCCTGAAAATCGTAAGCCGTCATGTTTCGTTCAATACTTTTTGAGGAATAGTTCTCTGAATCAATTCCGTTTATTTTTGCGCCGTAAGAAAGTTAATTGAGCCTCTTTGAATAAAAATTACTTCATCTGGAAGTGTTTTCAAGAATATCGTCTTCAATATTTACACTATAATATTCTATAGATAATATTTAGAAAATTCCACTGCATTGATACAGATACCTAAATCCACGGACATCATCATCCAATGATCACCTGAAATGTCATTTCCAGGTTATCAGGACGCCATAAAATAACAAATTGTTATGTTTTTATTCACTATGGCAAATCGTTTTCACCATCGCATTTAAACTCCAATTACAGGTCGATAAGTTGGGTTGCAGTTGGAGCACTTTAGGTGATCGTTCTTCCGCCATCGTACAGTACGACAGTGAAGTAATGGACTCGTTCCTCCTCCACCGAACAGTACGACAGTGAAGTAATGGACTCGTTCCTCCTCCACCGAACAGTACGACAGTGAAGTAATGGACTCGTTCCTCCTCCACCGAACAGTACGACAGTGAAGTAATGGACTCGTTCCTTCTCCACCGAACAGTACGACAGTGAAGTAATGGACTCGTTCCTTCTCCACCGAACAGTACGACAGTGAAGTAATGGACTCGTTCCTCCTGTAATGTAATATTGACATGTTCTTTCCTCACCGCACAGTGCTACAATGAAATAATAAACTCGTTCCTCCCCCATCGTACAGTGCGACAGTGAAATAATAAACTCGTTCCACCGATAGTTAAATAATGGACTGGTTCATGCTCCACCGAACATTGAACAAGGCTTCAGACAGAGACATTCCATCACTAGCATTTTATTAATGGAGTCTGTAAATGCGTCATTGAAATAAGCCCACTTCGGCCGTATGGTATGTCAGAGAGGATGATATCGGGGATGATGATATCAGGAATGAAAATATCAGGGATGATGATGTCAAAAATGATGAAGTCCAAGAGGATGATGTCGGGGATTAGGATGTCAGGGATGATGGGGATGATGTCATGGATGATCATCAGGGACGATGATGTCACAGAGGATGACATCGGGTATTATTATGTCAGAGATGGTGATGTTAGGAATGATGATGTCTGGGATGATGATGTCAGGGATTATGATGTCAGGGATGATGATATCAGGGATGATTATGTCAGGGATGATGCTAACAGGGATTATGATGTCAGGTATGATGATGTCAGGTATGATGATGCCAGAGATGATGATGTCAGGCACGCTGAATTCAGGGATGATGATATCAGGGATTATGATATCAGGTATGATGATGTCAGGGATGATGATAACTGGCATGATACTATCAGGTATAATTATTACAGGGATGAGGATTCCAGGGATTATGATGTCAGGTATGATGATGCAAGCGATGATTATGTCAGGGATGATGCTATCAAGGATTATGATAACAGGTATGATGATGTCAGCGATGATTAGGTCAGAGATGATGATATTAGGGATGATGCTATCAGGGATTATGATGTCAGGTATGACCATGTCAGGTATGATGATGTCAGCGATGATTATGTCAGGGATGATGATATCAGGGATGATGATGACAGGGATGATGATGTCAGGGAGGATAATGTCAGGGATGGACAATTCCTAAATGAAATTTGTATCAAAAATGATTTTTTTTTATCTCCAGTTGAACAAATCGCATTAGTCGAAGAGGATTTATTTTGACCAGTTGTAACTAGGGGCGACTCCCTAACTGAGGGCAACTCCCTAACTGGGGGCAACTTTTAAACTGGTCAGCTTTCCAACTCGGAGCACTTCCTAACTGGAGGAAGCGTCCAAACTGGGGGCAACTTCGTAACATGGGGCAACTTCCTAACTGGAGGCTATTTCAAAACTGGGGGACCCTTCCAAACTGGGGCAACTTCCTAAGTGAGCGTAACGTCGTAACTGGGGTCAACTCCCAAAGAGCGGCGACTTTTAGTCAATGAAATTTCGAAACGTCACATCCATATGCATCTACAAGAAAGAATTTGAAAACATCGTGGAAGCAAACCCCCCACGTAAAGAACATCGGGAAAGTAAACCACCCACGTAAAGAACATCGGGAAAGTAAACCACCCGCGTAAAGAACATAGGGAAAGTAACCCCTCTCGTAGAGAGCATCGTAAAGTAAACCACCCTCGTTAAAATGAAAGTGCCCTTTTTTTAAAGAGTATCCTGAAAATAAACCACTTCTGTAAAGAACATCTGGAACTCAAATCCTTCCCGTAAAGAGCATCGTGGAAGTAAACCATCCACGTGAAGAACGTGGTAAAAGTAAACCCTTTCCGTAGAAAGCATCGGGAAAGTAAATCACAACCGTGAAGAACGTCGCGAAAGTAACCCCTCCCGTAAAGAACATCGTGGAAGTAAACCCCTTCCATATTGAGCATCTTGAATGTAAACCACCCTCGTAAAGAACACCGTGAAGGTAAACCCCTCTCGTACAGAGAAAGAAAAAACAGTTATGCTCTGAACAAACTTGGGGCTTAAGTTTAATAAAAACTTGGTTGAGCTTATCGTTTCAGTTTACGAAAAACTCTCCGCTCCTCGTGAAAGTAGTGAGCCCCGACTGGGCGAAATTCTTTTCTAGGGTGTTGCTTCTGACTCAGTTTTGCTGCTCAGTAGTTTGAGCATTAACTAGAGACCAAAAGGCGTCAATAAAAATATAGTTAATGTAGCAAAGCTATTTATTTAGGCTTTTTTAGTCCGGTACTTCAATCTAGCTATTAACAGGTGTTAGATAGAATACTTCATTACAATACCATTATGATGAATTAGCTTCTTCTGAGATAACATTGGATTTGCATTGTGCTAACTTTCAACCCACTTCTCGCTTCACAGACGATGAACACTTTGTTAACAAACATGTTAAAGTCCTCCTCCTTCGCTGGCAGGCGCATCAACCTCCATTTAAATTGATTGTACAGGTGACCGATATCTCTATCATTACCTGCCAGCTGGCCCCGACATCCCATCATTGTCTACCGTTCTGGACCATCCCATCCTTGTCTACCGTTCTATCCATCCCATCATTGTCTAGAACTCTCGACCATCCCATCATTGTCTAGAGCTCTCGACATCCCATCATTGTCTAGAGCTCTCGACCATCCCATCATTGTCTAGAGCTCTCGACCATCCCATCATTGTCTAGAGCTCTCGACCATCCCATCATTGTCTAGAGCTCTCGACCATCCCATCATTAACTAGAGCTCTCGACCATCCCATCATTGTCTAGAGCTCTCGACCATCCCATCATTGTCTAGAGCTCTCGACCATCCCATCATTGTCAACAGTTCTCGACAATCCCATCATTGTCTACAGTTCTCGACCATCCCATCATTGTCTAGAGTTCTCGACCATCCCATCATTGTCTAGAGTTCTCGACCATCCCATCATTATCTAGAGCTTTCGACCATCCCATCATTGTCTAGAGCTCTCGACCATCCCATCATTGTTTACAGTTCTCGACCATCCCATCATTGTCTAGAGTTCTCGACCATCCCATCATTGTCTAGAGCTTTCGACCATCCCATCATTGTCTAGAGCTCTCGACCATCCCATCATTGTGTACAGCTCTCGACCATCCCATCATTGTCTAGAGCTCTCGACCATCCCGTCATTGTCTGGAGCTCTCGACCATCCCATCATTGTCTAGAGCTCTCGACCATCCCATCATTGTCTACCGTTCTGGACCATCCCATCATTGTCTAGAGCTCTCAACCATCCCATCATTGTCTAGAGCTCTCGACCATCTCATCATTGTCTAGAGTTATCGACCATCCCATCATTGTCTAGAGCTCTCGACCATCCCATCATTGTCTAGAGCTCTCACCATCCCATCATTGTTTACAGTTATCGACCATCCCATCATTGTCTAGAGCTCCCGAACATCCCATCATTGTCTGGAGCTCTCGACCATCCCACCATTGTCTAAAGCTCTCGACCATCCCATCATTGTCTACCGTTCTCGACCATCCCATCATTGTCTAGAGCTCTCGACCACCCCATCATTGTCTACAGTTCTCGACCATCCCATCATTGTCTAGAGCTCTCGACCATCCCATCATTGTCTAGAGCTCTCGACCATCCCATCATTGTCTAGATCTCTCGACCATCCCATCATTGTCTAGAGCTCTCGACCATCCCATCATTGTCTAGAGCTCTCGACCATCCCATCATTGTCTAGAGCTCTTGACCATCCCATCATTGTCTAGAGCTCTCGACCATCCCATCATTGTCT
>SDVV010023588.1:0-12732 GCA_016164225.1 Gammarus roeselii
CATACATAGAAACAATCCATGAAATCTCATTTGCCTGGGATTGGTTCTCATCGTTCTTTTCCCACAAAAGTTCTCATCAAAAATTAGTAAAGCAAATGCAGCATTCAGAAAGAGCCCTGGAGGCGTCAGGTTCATAAGACAATGCTATAACTTATTCGTGAATGAAATTAGGAAGTTTTAGGTGAGAATTGTCAAGACTCTCAGCCTTAGACCGACGAGGAAATACAGACCAGCTTGAACCACACCTAAGCTTATTTGGAGAGTGGTTGAATGAGTGTGCTGGAATTGCCGATCATTGGATATGAAGCGATGTGCCTAGAAAGGAATTAAACAATACCCAAACAAAGCTTTTTCAGTTGTCATCTGTTCCTTTGACGACCAATCATCATCTTGCGTTCAACAATTTGTGGCACGGCTTTCAGCTGTCTCAGCAGAACTGGTGTACTCGTGACTGTTAATGCAGCACCTGTTCCGTGATGAACTCGTTACAGGGAAACGTTTTATGAGCATCCTGTCAAATCAGCTCACATCAAACAGTTCATTCTGTTCATTATTAAATCTCTGAGCTAAGAGCGTTTTTTTATCGATTTGATAATCTGAATAAGCTGAAAGTCAATCATTTTTTTGGTAGGATATTGAACTTTCCAAAGTTTGTGTTGACTTACTTTGCTACGCCTTTAGTCGAGTCAAGAAGAGGACATCGGTACTCTGACCATCGTTGCTTTATCGATCTTATTAATGCTGAACAGTGTTATCCTCCAATAACATATTTTCTATGTAATGAAGTAAGCCTTCCTTCCATTGAATAATACAATGCTCATAAATACCTGTGATAGCTCACTCTCTAAGCTTTGTCTACTGGTGACCCCATCATAAATATAACACTTCTCCTCGCATACTGCTTCTCCACTCGAGCCTTCACGCTATTAATCCAACACTTATTTTCCAACACTCCTCTCTCACAGCGATCCGTCGATTAATCCAACTCTCTTTATTGCCCAGCGATCCCGCTGTTAATCCAACACACCTCCTCTCACACTCCTCCTACCACTCGCCTCCTCCTACACTCCTCTTCCTCCCCAGTGATCCCGCTACTAAGCTTACACTTCTTTATCATCCTGAAAAGCGTCGCCTTATTTCTTCATCATCAAGCCTAGGACACCATTGATGCATCATTCTCCAATAGGATCATGGGGATAAGGTGTAAAAAATGTGATCTCTTCCATGATATCATGACTTAAGAGAAACAATAGTATATAAAGTAGCACAGGTCGGAATCAACTATTAATACATTGAAAGGCAGATAACAGACAAATAAATTCATGAAATCATTCCTGTGATGAAATTTTGAATAAACTATTTACTTGTCTTTCACGATCATTCAACTTAATTCTCCCCTATTTTATTTGATTTTGCGCATGGGTATTTGGTTGTGTTGGCAAGGTTAATTTGAAGAGAGTACATTTATAATTTATTATCAGTGGATTAGGTTATAAATTAAGTGCTTTTTAGACACAATTGCTTCAAGATGAATGTAACCTTCACAAAAAAGAATGAAACTATGCTTTTGAGACGTCTTTAACCAGAAATTCATTTGATACTCCGGAGAGTTCAAGTGTCACTATAAGACGAAAACCAGTGCACTTAAAGAGTGCTCACTTTGCATACATTTTGAACCATTGCATAATGTTTTTTGAACATAATGTACCCTATTCATTGTGTTGAAACCTGCCCAAGTGGTCCTTGGACCAAATCATTTGGAAGTGAAGGGTGTCAGATGTTGACGCACCTCATCCAGGCAGACCCGAACTTCCATTACATATATCAATTCAAAAGACCTCAAAATAAGAAAAAAAAAATCTGAGTTGACTGACTATTAGAAAAACCATCGAATAGCCCTTGTACTTATCTGGATATGGGTCTTTGATGCCACTTGATTTGTTTTATGCTCTCATTTTAATGTGTTTGAAGGTAGGGAATAGGGTAAAACTAAATTATTACCGATTTCATTCATGAGAACCTTGCTTTAAGTACTTATTTTAGTGTTACAAATTTCTCAGTGACATTTTTCAACTGCTCCGAATTTTAATTTCCGATGTGGGGTATCGTATATTAACGGGCGATAAAAATATAAGATTGGCTTGGCAGGATAGGAGAACTCATGCTAGCGACTGCGTCGTACATAATTTTCAAAGTACTAGCATTCGATGTATCCTTGTAGATAATTTTATTTCACTATGTCAGCGATTAAAAAACATACAGCATAGCATTTCTTATGTACTATTCAGTTAATAGATGGTACTTATCACTGATGAGACGGTTCTCCAACAGCGTCATATTTTTCGCACTCCTGGTAACGTTGATTAGTTTAAATTAAATTTGGAAATTCAGTTTAGAATGTTGACAAATTGAAAAATAGCGTGTAATTTGAGCGTAAACACAAATGTTCCGCATTCTTTTATGGTTAGTTCGAACATTGGCAATATCAAATTCCTACTTCATAATTGTAAATTATTGTAAATTGCATGCACTGGTTATTTAGTATTTGGTTTGTTCCGTTATGTTTTTCAATGTACGCTTCTTCCACCTTTATTTCCCCGTCAGATCTGTTACTGTGGCCAGTCAATTCTAAGACCCGGCGATCCCTTGAGCCTGAGACAGAAATTGATGGGATTTTAGAGGATCAGTTCGAGTCTTCCTCCAGGCACTAATTGAACCGGAGCATCGCAGGTCCTGAATCTGGGCCATGGTCGAACCAAGAGTAGCCTAACGGGACCTACACCTGTGTCACACCAGGACCAATTACACAACAGATCCTGGAAATGCTACTCAAGGACTTAGAGTTATATAGCAGGGTTGGTCCAGGATCACATCATGACTAAGTGTGCCATGAAAGGGCGTAAACCAAGAGTTATATAGTAGGACCTGGACTTGGGCCTCAACAAGACCAAGAGTTCCATTACAGAGTCTGTACCAGTAATTACAAAGCAGGGTCTAGACCATGGTCATGACTAGAATAAGAGTTCCATAACAGGACCTGGAACTGAGCCGTTTATGAATAACGAGTTTCATTACAGGGTCTGGACCTGGGCCACGCCAGATCAAAGAGTTCCAAAACAGGGCTTGGACGAGGGCCACTCTTTTACCAAGAGTTCAAAATCTAAGAGTGCACCTGGGCCACGGTTGCACTAGGAGTTCCATAACCGGCCTTGGATCTGTGACATGGCGGACCAAGAAATTCATGACAATGCCTGGACTTAGGTCACGCCTGGACTTGGGCCAATATGGGGCAGGGGCTCCAGAGCAATTTCAGGCAAGGCATATAGAGTCGTGTGTTAGTATACATTTTTTTGTAAGCGCGAACTATGCTGATAGGTAATTCAAACATTTGTGCATAATAGTCTTACCGTACAGAACCTGAAAAAATTTAAATTCAGCTTCATATGACTCAACTGATAAATTGATATTTGTTTTTTTTTGATCTGATAAAATTTTGAAATTTGTGTGGACTATAAAAAAATGTTTCTACCCATATTCAATTCATTCTATGTAGTTGTTTCAACGACTTCGACCAATTTAATTGCATCCGATATTTCAATCTTCATTTCAAAATATAAACTCACATTTCAACAACATTCCATGTCCAATTTCAAAGGTATCTCTGATGTCCTTCATTCAAACATGACAATGTGACGTAGCATACATTCAAAAAAGTTAAACATTTCAATGCTAGAGCGCTGGAAACCAACACTTCTTCAGCGCATTGTCAGGCCCTCCGCAATAGAGTATGTCGGCATGCGTGGATCCAAGAAGTTAGAGACTTGTGTCTATGTAATTAGGCTTCAACGTCTTCCATTCCGAGGGTAGCAATGGAATACTATCGTGAATTATTGGTGCTTGATGGTTAATAGCTACGTGCTTTTGGATTGCCCATTCATAAAGAGGCATCGTTGTAGATGCTGCCAGAACCTCACTTAAATACGCTTGGTTAATAGCTACGTGCTTTAGGGCTGTCCATTCATAAAGGGGCAGTGTTATAGATGCTGTAAGAACCTCACTTTAAGACGCTTGGTTAATAGCTACGTGCTTTTGGGCTGCCCATTCATAAAGGGGCAGTGTTGTAGATGTTGCCAGAACCTCACTTTAAGACGCTTGGTTAATAGCTACGAGCTTTTCGTGTTAAACATTCATAAAGGTGCAGTGCCATTCGTATAAGGGTAGTGTTGTAGCTGCTGTCGGAACCTCACTTAAAGACGCTTCGTTCATCATGATGTTCAAAGTCAACAACCCACATTATAAAATGATTGGCTGTTGAGTTGTTGACCAGTGACAACAAACACTCTAGAGAACTAAGATTTGAATCTTGAACTTGAAACCGTTTTTATCTCTTCGCCGTAATTTTCAGCCGTTTAAGGTGCCGTAATATTTACGACCATAGAAACACTTGTGGAAAACATGACTTTGTCTGATTGTTTCCTATTGAACTAAACTCTGTCGTGGAGAAATGACTTTGTCCAATTGTTTTCTCATGAACTAAACTCTGTTGTGGAGGAATGACTTGTCTGATTGTTACCTCCTGAACTAAACTCTGTTGTGGAGGAATGACTTTGTCTGATTGTTTCCTCTTGAACTAAACTCTGTTGTCATGAAATTACTTTTTCTGATTGTTTTCTCTTGAACTAATCTCTGTTGTGAAGGAATGACTTTGTCTGATTGTTTCTTCGTGAACTAAACTCTGCTGTGGAGGAATGACTTTGTCTGATTGATTCATCGTGAACTAAACTCTGTTGTGGAGGAATGACTTTGTCTGATTGTTTCCTCTTGAACTAAATTCTATTGTGGAGAAATGACTTTATCTGAATGTTTCCTCTTCAACTAAACTCTGCAGTGTAGGACACGACTTGGCCTGATTGTTTCTCATGGACTGAAAACTGCTGTGGAGGACATGCCATGGTCTGATTGCTCCCTCGTGAACTGATTTTATTCAATTAGCCTGTAAGAGTATCAACTCGGGGAATTTCAGATGCATCGCTAAGGTAGAGAGGAGAGGAGAAGCTGTTAATCCTGCAGAGGGCCGGGAGGGGACCGTGGGTATGGTCGGATGCCCCGACCCGCACTATCACATTGCCACTCTTCTGTCAATGGAATATTCTTCAACGTGCCACAACATTACCTTTTCAGCTGCAGTGTTTGTTTACAAAGCTTTGGGTAATTCAACTGACGATGTTAATGAAATTTTTATTAAAAATTACCATACGCATAATCTTCGTACAGAACAGACCAACAAATTCTCCGTAACTAATGAACACAATCTAACTGTTTTTTAAACACAAAACGAAGCCTAAACTTTAAAATTCAATTGCTGCAGCTATATCAGAACAAGTTGCCGAATAGGTACCTTTAAACGTAAATATTTGTTTCTACTTGAACCTGCAGATATTCTTAAATATTTGTTCACTATTTTATGCAATTTGCCATGTCAATCTTTGTTTTTCGCATGAATCCTTTCATTCAATGGAGTTTTCTTTCTTTGTTTCTTATACCAACATTTATTTTTAATCTGTTCACTCATCAGAGAAGTTTAATTGAAATGTTTTATCATGAAAAAAGTTAACTCTCAGGATGACAATGTCACTATTTTACAAATTTGCGATTCGTGTACCTTAATATTCCGCGAGCAAACCATAACTAAAATTTCTTATTAGACATTTTTTAATTTCAAAATATTGATTAAATTACGTGTGAGCAGTATATATTTAGTAGTATGTTTAAATACCTGTTGAACCAACTACCTTAACTTGTTTTTATATGCTTCAATAATTCGTTGTACCGTTTTGTTTCGTCTTGACATATCGACGAATGGATTATGAAGACCTTCTTCCTACGGTATCCATTGAATGGTGGTATATATTGGTGATTTTATCCACTACTTTTTACCTAAGGAATACAAGGATTGACAATTTATTTCGGATGGATGACAAGATGAACGCGTAATAAATATCCCACTATACAGATAGTGTGCACCGTATTTGTCAGCGTGAGCTGTTCTGATGACAAAATTTGCTAATTAATTTACAGCGAACATTTTTTTTTTAATCTTGAAAAATATTAAGGTCAAATGACTTATAAAATCATCTCATTGAACTGTTAACGCTGGTCTTTACTTAAGATTCTGAGTAGAAAATGTCCAACTTGGGAATGCGTGTACCACTGACTGAAAAACTGTTTTGAACACGATCAGCAGATGTTGAAACCAATTATTTAGGAAATATGTTCTGTTACATATGCGCATGGTACAAACATTTCAATTATCCATTAAATTGAGCTTAGCAATGAACAGATACCAATACGTACGAGATAAGAGGAAATATGAGTATTTGAAACAGAGAGTAAATATTAAATAAATCAGAATAGAAAATGTCATCTTCTGACGCTGACGGAGACTATGTCCATTTTATCAGTGAACTGTAATATTTCTTGGATTTTTCTACCTGTTCTATGGAACCCTTCATACATATATTCCTACTTTCATATGAATAAAATTATGATCGAATTGTCAGTGTCCGTTTATCATGTCCCTGTGAGATTGTGGTAATATAATCACATATTGTTGATGACCGAACGTTAATTAACGTTATCATTCTATGCTAACTGGGCATCGATGTCCAGAACTGCAAAGGGTGTCCGTGATCAACAACGCACGTGAAACCGAAATTTGTAATCACAATATTATTTCATAATCATGTGGACTCAATAGGGAGCGAGAAAAAATTACATACACTGCTATACAGTTTTAAACTGTGGGAAACTGCCCTTTCACTAAAGTGGTCTCAGGGATTTTGGATGCTAAATGAGAATGCCAATCTAATTAGGAAGTAAACTGACAAGTAAACTGGCAGGACGAGAGTTCCCTATTTTAACTGATTCGGATATATTTGTACGAACTCGAATAATAAGTAAACTCATTCAAATTTACAATTACCCTCAAACGAATTTCACATAAATTCTCAAAGCTGATTTACGAAACAATCCATATATTCCTCTGTGAAGAGTTATTTTCTTGCATTCTGCTCGTTTTTTTTATCGGAGGCGCGATCAGAATGCATATCTGCAATATTAGGAGTACAGACTCCTGGGAAGAGGAGCATCTCTTCCAGGGGAAATATACTGCGGTTCAGAGCAGAAACAGAGCGACGGCCGTCACTAACTATGACGCGGATACCGGCAGGATCTCGAGGGAGAAACGAATATGATGGAATGAAGGCACGGCCGGAGTCCGGTTAAAATATTGTTCACAGGGTCTAAATAATGATCTATATGCATCCGTTATCTCCTCGTCCAATTACTCGCTCGATCGCCCTCTGCAAAGCCAATAGTAACACTGTGGTCATGAGCACTCTACATCAGCTATATTTGTTAAGAGCCAATTAACAAAATCCAAGTCAGACGTTTTCATCGGCCAGCCTAAGCTTGTTGTCAGCTATTAACCCATAAAAAATCATAAAAAATCAATGGATTTCATGCAATTATCGTCTAATGGATTTCAACAATGTATGTAATTAAAACTTCTTCCGACAAGAGATTAGACGTGCATTATCGTATGATAATCTTCACTATTTGATGTCAACGGACCTCAAGCGATCATATTCTCCACTCGGAATTATCGTTTGTCGTTTTGACGATGCTATACTACGAAATTAAATAGGCGATGAATCTATGGAAAACAAACGATATCGAGGGTCGCTATCCATGGTGCTAAATTCTTTTATAGCTAACGTCAGATCAGCCCCTTCATCTCCGCCAACTGCCTTATCAGCCACAAGTTGTTCCGACTACCTACCTACGGTACCATTTTTTAACAGCGAACATTCATAGCGTTCCTCAGTCACACCAGCCACTGTCATATCTGCCACTGACATTCTGCCTAAACTCTGTTTCAACCTACGTCAGAATGAGCCACGAGGCGGACCATTTTACTGGTTATCACTTTAATGAAACTTTTCCGACCCAACCTAACCTAACCTAGGGTACGTGTTTTTAACCTGTGGTGCAGAGGTACGCATTTCAAACGCGCGGGGCAAACATACGTATTTTTCTAGGGTACGTAATGCCGTTTTTTAACTTTTTTTTATTGAAGTTTGACTAAATTAATAACCAGTAGGTTGGCAGCCTGTTTAGGTGTAAAGACAGTGGCAGATATGATAATGGCAGATTTTGAAGTGGCAGAAAATGCATGTGGGCTGAAACATCGTTTAGGTCGAAAGCACGTGCGATGAAAGATTTTTAGCGGTTATGACAGTGTCCGGCCATGACAGTGAGGTGAAGTGAAGTGGCGATAGTGCGCGTGTGCGGAAATAATTTTAGCGCGAACGCTGGGCTCCCGATATCGATGGTAAAAATTATTCAACGCAGAACCCGACGATAGAAAATGGAATTCAACGCTACGCACTGGAACGACTGAAGAAAATGTCAGACTGAACATGAAAGTTGCTTGATAAGGGCACTAAAGAGGGCCACCATAGAGTGCCGCCAAAGAAGGTGGCTAACGAGAGACGTTGAAGAGCGCTGCTAAAGTAGGCTGCTGAAGAGGGCTGACGACAATAATAGCCGCTATAAAGGGACGCTGAAGAAGTCGGCTGAAACGGGTAGCAAATATGGCCGACGATGTTGGTACAGAAAATGGGCCACCAATCTGAGCCACAAAAGAAGGCTGTTGAAGAGAACCGATAAAGAGGACCAGTAATGAAGCCCCGTAAATATGGGTCACTTAAGATGAGAGATAGAACGGAGCGATAATGAGGGGTGCTGAAGATATTTGCTACAGAGGGCTGCTAGTAAAGGTCGCTAAATGGAGCCGGTGCAGACAGCCGCTAAAGACGAGGAAGGATAAAATGGACCGCAAAGGAAGGCTTTTGAAAGTGGCCACTTTAGAATGACACTAAAAAGTACCGCTAAAGAGGGCCGTTTAAGTTGTAATGAAGAAAAAGAGGTTGCTCCTCTCTCTTTCCAACTCTCGACCCTTAGAACATCCGAAGACGAGCATGACTTTGTCCCGGGAAACTGCTCTGCATTCAGACAAGTTTGTCCTGGTGAAAGTTTGACTCAAAATTTAATTAATCCACCGCGAGCTGTTGTGTCGGACAAGTTGACAAGCTCACACCAGGAGGAGGGGTTGAGGGGTTAGGCAAGAGTTGCTGAAGAGTACTTGGGTGAAGAAACCTCAAAATGTATGTGTATATGGTTATTTATGTTCCGATTAATATTTTCACCCAACAGTGCAAACATCTATGTCTTCTTTCTTCATTTTTGTTCACAATGATCAGCTTTCAGTAAATTCTGAGGGCCCCTTCCCAGTTTTACCGAAAAAATATTCATCTAATAATTTGACCGGCAAATTGTGATTCCCACAATGATCCTTCCAATGATCTAACATTGTACAATGAGAGAAGAATACAAAATTGAATAATGGCGCTAATTCTCGAACAAAATTAGTTGTGACTTTACTTACTTTCATACTTGATATCAATTAACCAGTACAACTCCACTTAGCACAACGCCAACTTTCATTTCCAAATACCACGACAATGAAATGTATTTATGTTATGAACCAGGCGAGAAATCGGAAAATTGGATTGCAGTCAGTTATTAACTCCTTGCAGTCACTTTATTGACACTTACTGAACTTGCAGCCACCAAACATTCCTCCAATGAACTTGTTTCACCAAGGAGCCATTATTTTCTCCTTGAGAAACCAGTAGCGATCAGCATCGCTACAGAAAGTAGAGGGCACTGTTCGATTTAGCAACCGCTCGCGAAATGGTGTCACAGCTAAGGTGAAGTCATGTCACTTGATTTGATGATGGAAAAGTAAGGAGCAGTATTGATGAATTGATGTGGAAAATTTGAGTTGGTGCGTGAATGCGATTTCTTTATTTAAAGTTGGAACAAAGGATGAACGTCACGCGTGTGTCTCTCCATGACGGTCAGGCAAACAGTGGAAAAAATCAATTGGTACTCTGAGTGAAACATTATGAATGTGTGATCCAAGTTGAGTTTATCAATAAATTTCAAGGATTTAGGAGTTTAAGGATTTAAAATTATTTTTGGGGTAATGACATGGTGACAAAATAACAGAAATATCAGAATACACAGATGATACGTACCCACTCTTCGTCAGCGTGAGCTGATCTGAAGTCAACATTTGTTCCTTAGGTGAATTTAATATTAACTTGAAACTAAGGATGAGGAGTAAGGACCAACCGATTGACATTGATTGGAGAATATCCTCTACTCTGTACTTTTCAATATGTTGAGACAGATACAAGCATTACATTACAACATTAATTTCAATAAAAATAAGCAGAGTTAGTCTGATCACCGACGTTTACTTTAACATGAATATTTACTGTTTCATCTGTCATTTACTAAGCTTGAGAGCAGAAAATGTCCGACATGAGGTTGTCTATTACATTACTCACACATAGTTCGGCGTACGATGACACCAATTTGAAACTAACTGCATAGTTAGCATGACATATCAACATACGCACACGGGAAATAAATATTTCAATGAGTCATTATCGATGGGTACACTAAATTAACGGATTTCTACATTAACAAGATAATCGAAAAGTTGAGCATATGAGGTGAGAAAAAAAATAGAATGAGAGCATCTATACGGTGAAACTGATGAAACCTAAATAGTTGACTCGTTAAATTGCATAGCAGAAGTAAATAAAAGTTCAAGAGTTTCTGCAGGTTACAAGTTCAAACAGGCATAATTTTAGTTCACGTTTGAAGGTTGCAATACTTCTGCCCGTCCTTATATCTATGGTAATCGAATTCCAGGTTCTAGCATCTCTGTTACTAATGGTCAACTGAATTGATACTCTGACTTCCTTAAACATAAACCTCAAATAACAGAAATCACATACCAAAGCCTAATGATACCAACATTGTAAGACCAAGCCCATTTCCCTTCACGGCTGAAAATAGCCATCAATATCGCTATAAAGAGCACCACGAGATTAAATATTTTTTCCAGGGACGCGGGCAAGCATTCAGTAAATGCCCCGAGCTGGTAAGCTAATGGGGGCATATTTGATCTGAAAGGGAGGAGGGGTCGATGGGAGAACAGTAGGGGGGGGGGAGGAAGAAACCGACCATAAATAGGGGTTTGACGAATTGAAGACCTTTTCAAAGTTTCTATCGGAAGGTCAGTACTTTGGAATTTTGCGGTATGCTCAGTCGCGATCCTTTCGCGTGATGGCAAAAGTAGTGGAACTTTCAATGAATACTCCGACCCTCTCCACTGGCAGGACTTCAATGACCATTCTCCCAACGGCGTCGTGAAAGAACAAGTGATATGATAATATACAGTAGTGTGAAACAGATTGAAGTTGTTTAATCCGTGTACATTAAGGTCATCTATGGGCATTACTCCGCTTCTAAAATGATGGAATGAGTTACTAAAATTACCACCAACGATATCGTTCGATCAAATTGGATAACATTTCAAGGTAATGAGGTATGGTGGCGCTGAAGAGACCACTTTAGAAATTGATCATTGATCATTGTTGGGTCAGGCCTCTATTATTGAATTGGCACCGACACATCCTGTCCTGTGGTGGCCAATGGAAGTAGGCCACTACAGGATATGGGATGAAGAGAGGATAAAAACATCAAATATGTGATGATTATTCAGGATTTCGTGAGGAGAGATGAGATCCTGTTGATGTACGCCTTGTCCTACATATTGTACAAGTGTCGATGTTGACCATTGTCGAAATGCTTCATAAATTTCATAGCAGCTTGAGCCGAAATAGGATTATATTTCATCCACCTAGCCTAACTGGCTGTATAGTATATAATGATGGGAAGCTCTCTTAAATGTTATAGTTTGAAAATATTACAGTAATATACACGGTTATAAAATGTATCCATGGCATTCAGCTTCAATTTCAAACGCAGCTGTGTATTCAATTTTCTCTTTCTATTGTTTCAATAGACGGTTGTTGCAGATAAAATACTCCCCGCGTATATTCTCTTTCTAGGTTAAATCCATCCGCTTCATTCATGCCGAGCATTTTGTATATTTCATCTCTGATACATTTAACGTTCTTCACTTATCTTAGTCACTGAACACGTCTCTTTCCCATAGAAGAGAGTTGGGGCAAAGCCCGCTCACGCAAACCCCTCTTTGCACCAACACAGATAGGGAGTGATCTATCCAGCTACGTCTCCCATTAATTCATACAACAACTAACATTGATTTGGCTGCAAGGTGACTGGTGGACTTGTCAATTTTACCTATGTGTTAGGAATTGGTATCATACTACTCCAGGAAAACATAATATTGTGTGTCGTGTTGACAATTAGCGCCAGTTATTGAATGTTTGACCAATTTCAAATATATATTCATTGGTTACTCAAATACGTGGTATTATTATCATTGAGATTTTTCCGTTCGGTTAAACAGTGAAATCATTTGCAAAAAGAACAGAAGACAACCTGTCGTTTGTGCTATCTGTATTAATGTAGATGAGGGAGAGTAAAGGATCAAGCATCGACCATTGCGGTACTCCTGCATCTAACGTCCTGACAGAAGATCGTGTTTCATTCATACAATCATGATTATAACTTTTGTGATGAACTCAAATCAATTAAACAAACTCTGCTAACTCCATCAACTCATTTTTTTCTAATTGTTACTCGTATTACAGTTTAAATATA